>PDGT01000016.1:5842728-5875348 GCA_003671415.1 Megathymus violae | reverse complement strand
TTCGTATTAATCTTATACTACTAGTATCTGCGAGATCCAGGCTCAGTGATAGAACGTTTCTTTAATCGTCAGGAATAACAACTCTTACTCTCCCAAAAAATATTTAAAAATAATTTGTACGAAAAATAATAATTCACTGTTTGTCGACCCCGTAGCCCAGTTGGTAGTGACCCTGCTTGCCGAGCGTGGGGTCCCGGGTTCGATTCCCGGCCGGGGCAGATATTTATGTGACAGATAAATGTTTGTTCTCGGGTCATGGGTGTTTGTGATGTGATAATTGTGTATGTCCATGCCACCCGCAACACAGGGAATCCTAGTGCGGGGGTGTGAGTGTGTAATCGTTTATTCGTTTATAATAATATAAAATATCACAAGTTGTTCATACTGCTATCATTATGTGTTATTTTTATTAAAAGTAATACATATTGGTCATAAAATAATGAAACCTTAAAAATGTTTCACAAGTAGGGAATGCAATGCCCTAAGAAAATTTAAATCCCGATATTTGCAACACTAACCTTTTTATTTCCACAGAATCCAGGTACCCAGAGGGGAAAACTTAATAGATAACTTATTAACAAGTTCAAGATTTCAGAAGACATAAATTCTTCTTTTAGAATGTGTTCTTTCGCTCCTTCGACGAAGGATTCTTATTTACCACAAACATTTCGTCCTTTGACGCTTTAACAACAATGACTGATTGATTACTGTTTGATCAGGGTTGCTAAGAAGTTCAACTTTCACCATAACTTGTTCAACAACGGTAAAACATATAACATCGTTCATTATCTAAACAAGAGTCATATTCTAACAACTTTTCTTTTAAACTCACGATACAGCCTTCTACAGGCAAGTAAATATTCGTGTGTATTTATTTTTTAATGTATGAACAGCCATAACACTTTTCATTCTTATCTGATTTTATAATAGTGATTTTCTTCCTATACTTGCGCACCAGCCCGAAGTTCCGCAAAATTGGGCTTTTCTGAGAAAACGAATATTTATTTTATAGTAGCATCTGTTTCTTGCAGAAGTTCGTTTATCAAACATAAGCGTAAATTTGGAGTAGTTATCTTTTAATTTAAACTGATCTCAATTTACAGTAACAGAATATAGAACTGAAGAGAAGCCTATAATCTCCAAGCATACAACGTCACTTTGTTTCACCAAAATTTGTCCTTAAATGTCACTATCGTAAAGAAAAAGGCATAAGTGATAAAAATTGTATATAATATGTTACCGAAACGTAAAAAATACGCCTACGTCACATAGGCACGCGTAGGCAACAAGATTATATCACACGAAGCTAAATTGCCCGTAGCTTTCAAAATTGACAGCACGAAACCCTTTCCCATTTATTATTGGCAAGCGCTAAAGAAATAGCGATCGATCGATCGTAAGTCAAAAACCGCTGAAATATTCAAAAAAACAATCACGAGAACAATTTTTGAACACGTCCTAAATCACTATAACGAATCCTGAACAGTATTTGCCGATAACTTGTTTTGGTTGGCATCTGTTGATATTAAATAGTTGAGGATCAGTATAAAAAGTGGCAGTGAAAAGAATGCAGCTGTTGGCAAATGCTCAAACGCGGGCACAGATGTTGCACTTTATGCAGTCTATGACTGAAGATTGTTTCGTAACCGCTCGTGGTTTAATGAACTCGAACCATTTGACATCTTGCGAAGTTACATCACGAATGAACGCGTCAAGTATTAGGTCACAGTTCCAAGCCAACTAGACTTTCTTTAATAAGTACCGTGACCTCTAAAGTTGTATAATATACCCATTATTCTGGTAATCAAGTAGATAATATTTTCTCAGTTTTACACTGATTTAAACATACCTATTAAGCGTTTCTCGTCATAATCGCAGTCTTTATTTTCAATGACTTACATTTTATGATTACACTGGCCGCCAAAACACGAAGGACGCAACACAATGTGGATTATTTTGTAAATTAGTTCAATTGACGACCTCATAGCCCAGTTGGTAGTGACTCTTCTTGCCGAGTGAGAGACCCTTAGTTCGATTCCCAGCCGGGGCAGATATTTATGTGACAGATAAATGTTTGTTCTCGGGTCATGGGCGTGTGTGATGTTATATTTTTATATGTCCATGCCAACTGCAACACAGGGAATCCTTGTGCAAGGGTGTGAATGTGTAAACGTTAAACCTTTTTTCTTTAATCAAAAAGAAATATTTAATGTTTTAGAAATACATCGTAAGAGTTTCTTCGGGCTACAGGTAACAAACATTAAGAGAAAATCATTCGACAATTTCTTCTTGATAATTCTAAAAGATTCAAAAATCTTTACTTTTGTCGCACTGTGGATGATATCTTAAATTTCGTTCTATTTTCAAAAACATATTTCAATTCTTCAGTATCTATCTATATTGTTCAATTGCACAGTATTAGATAAAGGAACGAGTATTTCGTACAGTTCATATGAATAATTTAACTGTAACAGCTGTAAGTTTAGGTAATATCACGGATCACAGATTATCTAAGATATTATTATACCAAGAAATGAATGTATTTCCATGAAATAGAAGATAAAAGATGAAATTTCTGCTGAAAGGTTATTAAAATTTATATAATCGGTATAAAAATGCATAATTACAATGTATCCCTACATGAGAGCGTAGAATTGTTGTCGAATTTTCAATTAAATATTCATCTAAACCAAAAAAGAACTTGAAGGCGCGTCGGTAGCGCCATCTACTTAAAATTATCAGATTCTACTTTTGACAGCATTATATGATAACTCTTTGGACGAAAGTGCCGTATTTGACGCAACTCTAGCAAAACGTCAGCGCTGGCAAGCGGCGATCGCGACTCGGCTGTTTTTGGATGGTGAAAAAGGAGGAAGATGCCGCGACCCAGTTAACGAACGAATTGCGTACGTCCATAATTTGAATTCAAAATGATGAATCTTGACGATGACGGCTCCCACGTGCTATTTGTTATTGCCCCCTTTTGTTCGACCAGTTTAAACACAAAGGTTTCATTTCTGGTGTATACTGAACCACCGTTAATACTTCTCCTATTGACTGAATACCCATCCGTCCGTTTTACAACGAGCCGACGGCATAGTAGACCACGGCGTAGGTACTTTAAATGAAAAAGAGTTGGCGTTAAAACAGTCGGGGGCGTTGGAAGTCGATTCAATCACGATTGATGTGGGTTTGCCGAGACGTAAATCTTACCGCACTGCTGGGTTATTGAATGACGTTTATGATTTTTTCTATAGGACTATGAGTTATAGATTTTCTATTTACGCACGTAATAAAATACCTGTAAATCATCTACACATTCGTTTTCCAGCATAAAGTTAATATACTAGCGTAATATATTATGTTTATGCTTTCCAAAAGTTTCTTGATAGTTTTGACAGTTGTGTGTTTTTATTATTTATGCCTGCTAAAACTTATTTACCAATACCAATACTTAATAATCTATACTAATAAATAAAATTGGAGTGTCTGTTTGTAATATTAAAATAACCGCTTTTTACTACATGCATATGAATGTATGTACATATGGTACATATACCAAAATAACATTTTTTTCAATTTTTGTCTGTCTGTCTGTTTGTTCCGGTTAATCTCTGAAACGGCTGGACTGATATTGACGGGACTTTTACTGGCAGTTAGCTGATGTAATTAGGAGTAACTTAGGCTACTTTTATTTCTACTAAATAACTTTTTTGTTGAATTCCACGCGGACGAAGTCGCGGGCACAGCTAGTTTATTTATACATTACTATGCCACTGATATTATTGTTTTTGTGTATTTATAGATTATTCGTTTCAATGATATAAACAACTAAACGAATAAATTTTGAATATATTTTGGGACTTCATATCCAATTTACTTCTGAAATAATTATACTTTTTTTTAGATCACCAGTTCTAAGGTGAAGGTTCAGTAAAAAAAAAATACTGTATGTTTCTTTAAATTAAATAATATACTGAGCACACTTAATGCTCTCTAATTTTCAAAATAAAGGATATAAATATCGACAGATGGATGTAAGAACTCGCCGAGTTAATATTAAATTCTTATCAGCCTTTGACGAGGTATATTCACCAGGTAACATTTTCTGGTGCTTTTATACATTTTTACATTTATATCACGTATAAGGCTAACACAGATGAAAATTAGCCTAAAGAACGATGCAATAAATATAAAGTAGCATAGACATTTTAACACACTGTTGCCAGTTAAAAGTTAAGTTTAAGTTAGGTTTAAGAGTATATGTCCTCTCGCTCTTATTACTCATTCATATTTAATGATATCGGAAATATAAAAAGAAATGCTCAAGTTAAAAAATGTGTTCCGAAGAAGTATACTTCGTTACAAAAAATTTTCTTTCGTAAGATTTTTTAAAGTTAACAA
This sequence comes from Megathymus violae, assembly GCA_003671415.1. NCBI lineage: Eukaryota > Metazoa > Arthropoda > Insecta > Lepidoptera > Hesperiidae > Megathymus > Megathymus violae. Next base: position 5,870,944 of record PDGT01000016.1, on the reverse strand, counting down.
CTATGAAGCAAATCATGTCTTTTTCATGTGTTGGCCATTTTCAACATTCCATTTATCTGAAATGTCAAAGGTAGACGAAGCAAAAGGAAGGCAAGTGGCGTAAAAAGAAAGCTAAAGTGAAAAAACTGCACAGGTGTAACTCAAACGCTGTGTTATCGAGCGTGAACGACCGTACGTAACTTCCATTCACCTTTCGTCGTTCACTTTTCTATACATTGAGAGACAAATGTTTGCTTTATCTTACACAAACTACAAGGTTTACATGAACTTTAGAAAAATAAAATAGTAATGATAATGTTATTTTAAGATTCACAAATGAAACATAACAAAGACCACATTAATCTGTAAAATAAGAAGAGACGTAGCGGTTAACAATAGAGTTGTTCATTATTATGTAAAAAACATGAGTAATTATTATAAATTTACTTAAGTGTATTAATCTATTATCCACTTCGATAGATATCTAACGTAATAGGTAAATAATAGGTAGGTTAGTAAAAAATAAGGTTTGAAACTGCTGTCAACCCTTAACCCGTCCGGTCAGACAATCCACGGCCGTAACGACCCTTTGGACCCTTAAAGGTTTATTACGTTTGCCGACGTACTTCTTATTTATCACTGGCTCCCGAATCCAAGCTTGTAGTATCAACAATTCCCATTTCTACTACAAACGCGTTACACGAATTAAATAAATCCCTCTTAACGAAGTATACTTTAGGATAAAATATCACCACGGCTTTCGACTAAAAAAGTGAAGCAACGCTGTGACTTCTAAATTTAATACTAATTTAAGCATTATAGGGCGAATGTAGGTTAAATACATTCGTGATATACGTGAAACACAAAATTCAAACAAAATCATTATTCAATGAGCATTTTCGTAATACTCATAATGTATACTGAGCAATACAAACCGGATTGATTAAATTATGAAATCGACCAGCACGAGTAAATTCATTTTAATTTTCAATTTGGGTAAAATGCTATAAAAATAAGATTAATAATTATTTTTTATGAATTCTAATTTTTATGAATCATCAATTCAAAAAGACAGACAAAGACGAAGATAAGAAGAAGAAAAGAACCAAATAGAGACAAAACTGGACCGTACCGATGGAAATATCTTTACATCGGTTTTTCTTTCAATACCCGACAAGCCTGTACGATGGTAAGTGACCACCTCCACCTAAGGGCATTCGTAATATTATAGAAAAAACTCGGGAAACTGCAACTAAACTCTTAAAAAACGTTTTACGGCTGTGTTAGAAGCAAAACAATAGCTAGCGAGACAGGTAAAAACTTTACCACTAAGCAAATATCGTTGGGAACAAACATCCCTGCTACGTGATACGGAGGGCAAATACAGTTTGGACCGCGTAAAACTTTTGGCTATCGAGCTTAAATCATCTGTCGAGAAATAACTTAATGTATTCTGTTTATTTTAGTATTTCAGTATGTTTAAACCGGCTGTTGATGTCCGCTGATGGAGGCTGACCTGCCCTAAATGTCTTTTACTAATTAAACAATAAATTTATATCTTCATTCATTTCATAAAAAACAAGTCTTAGATAAATAATTGTTTTGTTGTGAAACGAATGACGAAACAAAATTTATGCAGTTAGGCCATACATACATATTAATTGCACTATATTTATTGCCTTTTTGACCGGTAACGCGTCGGTTATGCCGTTGGTGTATGACATTCATGGATGGTGGTGACCACTTACCATTAAATATTCTATATGCTTGGTTATCGGTTTGTTTGTTTGTCTTGGCTGTGCAATTACGCGTAAAAACTACATATAAGTGATAAGATTAGTGATAAGTAAATTTATTTGTATTTGACTTAATCTGTGGTCCATCGACTCGAGTGGTCACTAGTGGTACCAGTGGTGCTATCTATACGTACATACACTCAAATTCTGACTTTACATTAATCGATCCAAAGTTCAAAATGGCTACGTAATAAAGGCAAAGCCTCTATATGTCTGTCTAAGCGCTATAATCTCAGAAAGTTACCTTCTTTTACCAACAGATATAAAATGCCTAATAAAACTGGTAATAATTGTTATAATCATGTTTATCAAAGTGAAACGAGGTTGAATTATTAGAATTTTATTTATTTTTAACAATGAGAAGTGAAAAGTGTACTGAGATCACTTAGACAAAGATTTGAATATTGTTTTTATATTATACTTACCTAATATGAATACATAAATAATATTTCCCAATGAAAAAATATGAACTTTGATGATAAAGTTAAAACAAAATTATTGTTAATACCATTGCAGTGAACACAGTGTTATATTAATACAAGAAAAATAATTTAATTTCTACAAAATTTAACGGTTACAGAAGTAAATATCTAAGTAGGCAGTAGATACAATAGTATCTGTGAGTAAATCAATATAATTCTAATTGTTAATTCCAAATGTCTTTTCAATTGAGCTGTTTGGATTTCTCACGAAGACCCCTTTTCATTGGCACAGGGTGTAAACCAACAAAACTTTAATTAGGTACGAAATAATTATCGATGCTAATTCACTTACAAGAGAAACAGTCATTTGCGTGAACCAATTCATTTATTCTGACAAAGTTTGTAAGTTTGAGGCGATGCTGAGTTTGAAAATAAAGTGCTTTTGACACAAATTATAACAGTATATTAGAAGAGGATTTAAACTATATCAGATAATAATAAATACGTAATAACCAAGTTTTAGTCTGTATAGCACTATATAAATAACTAAACGTTAAAAACCTTCACACATCCACATCTCCACAATAGCATTTCCTATTTTGCGCCCATGAAGCGAATACAAGTATTTTTTTTTTATGTTAATAGCCGACAAACGAGCAGACGAGCCACCTGATGGTAAGTGGTCACCGTCGCCCATGGACATCAGCAAAACCCATGGTATCACTGATGCGTTGTCGGCCAGGAAATTAGAAGAAGGTAAAAAAGAAAGAAAGAACTGGCTCTCAAGCCCCCAGCCGGAACACGACGAGTCGTTTGGCGGCTGACTCAAGCAGGTGGGTGGTAGCTAGCCAGGCATGCTTTACGGACAGATAATAATACCAGTAATAATATTAATGACTTAATAATAATACTGATAATATAATCCTTACGCGAAGCCCTACCACCAAGCAGGCTGACTTCTGTCGCCTCTTACAACACCCTGTTTTGTCAGCATGGGATTGGGGGGAGAATTCTAGGCCACCCCAATACGGCCACATTATCTATCACATAAACATTTGTCCCCCGGCCAGGAATCGAAACCGGGACTGCTCGGTCGACAGGCAAGGTCACTACCAACTGGGCTACGAAAATCGTCTTACAGAATTAAATAGAAATAGTATGAATGAGTTTATTTACACATTAATAACCTACGCTCGCTTCGCATTACATAAATCTTAAATACGTTTAAAAATTATACCCTCGCCAAAATATTATTATTAGTTTTTGTCTAGGTGTTTCATGTTTACACCGCTTCGTTCTTTATTTATTGGTTTTTATAGTTTTTTTTAATAAGATACATTTAGTGCATTATTTACGAAAAAGGACCTAAAAATTTATTAGTCTATTAGCAAAGCTTTCTTATAATTTTTCCTCTTATCCCCAAAGGACCGATTCAATTCTGAGGATAGGTGGACATTATTCTAAATATTAAATCTGTAACAGTAAGTTATAAATACGTATGCCAAATTTTAACTTTTGTTTTTTTTCAATGGCTATTTGACTTACGGCATATAACCTGGAACTATTAAGAAATATGATTACGATGAATGAAATATAGCACAATTTTAACTGATCTCTTTCTGTACATGAAGGATATATGAGAAAAAATATTAATAGGGGCATTTATTTAACCCAATATAATCCAAAATAATAGTTGTTAGAATTTTTGTCTATTTGTCTGTGCGTTTGTGCACACTAATCTCAGAAACGGCTTAACTGATTTTGTTGTAGTTTAATATTTAAATTTCGTTTCATTGCAATCCGTTCATAAATTAAAAATCCTATAAACTTTTTCTACTTCATTTTACGGAGGTAAGTCTTACGTAAATAATTTCTTTTTTTATCGAATATACGAATCCCTAAATACACTGCATTACTATGTACATACTAAATCCAAAGGTACGTATAAAGTTCACTTCTCCATAGTATTAATGAAGTTTCGGGAATTAACCAACTCTACATCAGCACAATATCCGGCCCCAATAAATTCCTTCCCAGCCGATTCGAAGGCTAAGATTCGTTTATTGTGGCAACAGTAGATCTAAATGTAGAGCAGAAATTCGATAACGGTGTGATTCTAGTACGTCTACGATAAATTAATATTTATTTGTAGATACACAATAAAGCTTTTTATTAAGTAAGTAAACTAAACCAATTGTGGCAAATTTCGAGTCACATTATACAAATAAAATGCTTTCGCGCTAATCGCATTTAAAGTAGTATTTCCTTATTATTAACCAAGTAACACCACTGTTAAAATACATATATTTTCCTTTCGTCATAAACAAAATATAATATCACTAACAATCTGAGCGAAATAAGTTATAATACGTGTGGACATCATCACGCGAACTCTGCTTTCATAAAAGTTGTGAAATTCAGAAGGGAATTTGTCGCGAGCTCGAGAGTAGCGTCTATACGCAGGTTAATAAAATATTCACTGCGAATAATTCTCTTCCCTGCGTTTACTTTCAATGTTTATAACTTCCGAGTTGTTCGGGTTTATAAGTTTAAGAAAACCTTCTGATTTTTAAGGTACTACAAAAACAAAGCGATTCGATGTCACCGTATGTTCAAAACAGCAATCTTTTATCTCGTTGATTAAGTTACAAATAAATAAAATTATATTAAAAATGATACAAAAACCCGGTTACCCTCTCACACTCCCCCCACTAGTATTTCAAGTATCGCAGGCGCCGTGGATATATACAAGTGAGAGATCACATACACCCACGGCCAAAACAAAACAAACAAACAAACGTTTGCCTAGCCAGTAAATCAAAGTGGACTTCGCTTTCTCGGCTGCGAGTGCCACTACTAAGATTGTTGTTATCAATGTGTCAAATTTGAATAGACTTCAACAAAATTACAATAAAGTAAATCCAAATCAAAGAACCCTTAGATCTGGTTTACCAAATTGATATTTAACAATAACAGAGTTTATTTCTGTGTGTGTCATAAAATAAACACATGACTGTTTCGATGCTTCAACTTACACTTTTAAGCAGTATGTCCGCTATTTTATTAGAAAGGCGTAGACATGTGCAAATAGAAATGAGAGGGTAACTTAAAACTTCCGGCAATCTCAACTTTGTCTCTAGTCTTTACCACTTAGAGCTTCGTGTAGGATTACTGTTTCAGAAAAGGCCAGCAAAATATATTACACACCCAAAGTAACGACGTATTAAGGGAATAGGGTGTGCAGTGACTTTAAATTGTCGTCCTGTTATTCCAAATATTAAATTATGATAAGTAGGTGTTTTTTAAATTGAATAATAAAATTTATGACGTAAAAGATATTTCGCAGTTTCTTTTTAAATCAGTTGTCATCAAAGATACTACGATTAGATTTATGATCTGTATTGTATATAATACTCGTACTGTATCAAAGTGAAAATTACTAGTTTACGTTGTATCAGTTGTTATAAAATAATATCATAATATAATAAACATATTAGAAAAAGTTGGTCCATTAATAGATTAAAAGCTGGCTATGTTGAATAAAAAAGGAGATGTTTGCTTATCTGGAATAAAATTGTCCCGTGGACTGAATTATTTTAACGGCTACTCGTAGTAGATGCACTATTAATGTATAGGAGGAAAATGTGATTGAACGAATGAACCTTAAGGTTATATGGTTTATAGTTTGCGTCATGACGCGTTATTGGACGATTGCCATCAGACAGATTACTACCCACTATGCTTAAAAAAGTGTGTGAATTATAACAAAAATATAACCAAAAAAATATCTGAAGTAGAATGCAGTATACGTTCCGTAATAGTTCATGCAGATCCTACCTTCTCCAAGCTTTCGTATAAACAACTTAACACTATTCGAAATTCCCCTGGCATAGATAGGCGTTGCGAAGAGTGCATGAGAAATGCCTCCCGTAGATTGACATTCTATATACCTGATGTCGAAGATGTAGGATCTAATACTGAACCTGTGGGAAGCCTTCAAACAATAGACACTAGCAGGTTATGTCCTGACATCAGTCGCGAACTCAAGAAAACCTTCAGAGAAGCGATGAGAAACCTGGAAGTGTCACTTGTATTCTTAAGTGATCAGATTAACAACATGGAGCAATTTCTAAAACAACAGGACCATGCTATAAAAAACTTAGAACACAAAAATGAAGATCTTCGTAACAAAAATAAAAACTTAGAACTACGTGTAAGCGCTTTGGAACAAGAATTAAAAAAATTTGAACAAAAATCCCTGTTATCGGCCTTGAAGATATCTGGTTTACTTGAAATGCCTTCAAAAGATGTTGATATGTTGATGTTGATGAATATAGCTTCCAAACTGAGCTTGGATGACAGGTAACTTCAGTCTACCCAACTATTAGCAAGAAGAAAAGATAGGCCCTGCCCCATTCTTGTAAATTAGCTCGTAAACAATGGCTTGATGCTGGTAAGGAGAAATGTCTCACTGTTGGATCCCTGCTGCCTGATGTCCTTAAATAAAAAGTGAATGACCGAGTTTATATTAAAGAAGCATTAACCAAATATGTTAAAAAACTTTTGTATAACCCTAAATCACAACCTAAATGTTTCTTTCAGTTTATACATATCTTGTAAAGATGGTAAGGTGTGTGCTAGGAAAACTAGTAATATTAAAATATGTACATTACATTAAATCCGAATCAGATATTAACCATAATTATCTAACTAAACAAGTCGATTTACTGTTGTACTATTCAAGTTTATTGTTCTGATACTCATACACAACTTAGTAATCGTAAACACTATAATGGATTCACAAATTCATGAATTGTTCATTTTTTTTTATGTTAATAGCCGACAAACGAGCAGACGAGCCACCTGATGGTAAGTGGTCACCGTCGCACATGGACATCAGCAAGACCAAAGGTATCACTGATGCGTTGTCGGTCAGGAAATGAGAAGAAGGTTAGAAAGTAAGTACTGGCTCTCAAGCCCCCAGTCGGAACACGACGAGTCGTTTGGCGGCTGACTCAAGCAGGCGGATGGTAGCTAGCCAAGCAGGCTTGACGGAAAGATAATAATACCACTAATAATATTAATGACTTAATAATAATACTGATAATATAATCCTTACGCGAAGCCCTACCACCAAGCAGGCTGGCTTCTGTCGCCTCTTACGACAAAACAGAACTGGGTATCTACATACTTTTACAGAATTCAATTTCATTTTCACAGAACGAGTATAAACCACTACTAACTTCACAATCCAAGTATGTTCCAATCCTCATTACGTTGTGTTAATGTTAATATTACTTATAAAGGGAACATCGCAAAAAAATTCCATGTTTCCAACGCGTCAAAAGAAAACAGAGTCATAATTGAAAAATAAAACTAACGATGTATCACTCCACTTTTAAAACGTATAAATTTTAACTATAACGCATTTATTAAATTTTCCAAACTTTGAGAAATGAAACGAGAAGAGTGCTTATTTTAGATTCGGCGAAATGTTTTAGATCTGCCGTTGGATCTGATTAAATTTCTGCAACTCCGAGGTAGTTTCCCAGCAAAATACATTTAAATAGAGACTGCTCTTCCAACAGTAGCTTTAAAATGAAGTGAATTTCATTTAATTATATATATATATAGAAGAATTATTTAGTTTTATATAGTATATACTCATTTTTTGTACTATTATTTTTGTATTAAAAAAAATCCTGTCAAACATATTAACAAAATAATAAAGACACGTTATAAAATAAAAGTAGATGAAAAAATAACTAATATATATTTATACTGGTTAGTATAATGTGTACTTTCAAACTATATATTAAGTATTGAAATTTTTAATAAATAAAATTAAATTCTAATAATTGATCACTCTTCCTTCACACATAACGCAATATGTGATCATTTAAAAAGTATATAATTTTTATTTTTATTTACGTGTTGAAAGAACAGGAACAACTATTTAAATATACAGATTTAACTTGAAGAGCTCATTTTAATCACAAACATTGTATTTTAAACAATATTATTTTTATTTTATTTATTATACATTAGTTGATTTTTATTAAGTGTGGAAAAATTTAATTAATATCTTTATATATTTCCTTATTTATCTATGTATGAAGTAATAAACAACATGCGATAATAAGAAGAAAATATTATAGTCAAAGGAAAACTAGTTCAGTTGCTACCAGATGCCTCGTGTCATTCATTCCTACATTTGAGTTGTCATTAATCGTCTTAACAAAACATATCCGGGTCACCTATTAATGGGTCAGGTCAGCTAAATACATACACAGTGTTATAAAAAAAACATAGGTATTGAGGTACTTTATTCACCAACAAACATACGTGAGAAACGAGGGGCCAGAGAATATAGCCTACGCGGAAAGGAAAGGGAGTGGAGGAGCTTTCATTAAACCGATCTCAATTTTCGCTGTATGTGAAGTATGTCGGCTCGCAATTAGACGCCATGGTAAATTGACTATCTGGTTAATAACAATAATCTCTCTAATTCTGAAAAAAGACCTAATCCTAGCAATAAGAGGAGTATCTTTAACCAGAAAATTACTGCTCATAATCTAAATGAAGAGATTTTCCTGACGGCACCAAAAGCAGCCTTGATTGACAACAGTTTAATCTTTCAGTTTCACTTAAGTACGCGACGAAAACTGTATTTTCGTGAGTACTTTTACACAACACTCTAGCTTTCATATATAGGTAATATTTGTCCAAAGTTATTTACGTTACAAACCATAATTATTCCATAGCTGGATTGCTCTCCTCTCACAATACGAGGGGAATATTCTGAGTCCTCTATATTGTAAGAAGTGGAAATCGACAATCTTCTAATCAGATTTATCCAGGATTTAAAGTTTAAAATTATGCTATTATGATACAGGACATAAATTAATGTTAAATAACTAAATATACTATGTATTATTGATCACAAATTCAAATTAAGATCTTGGTTAATGTATCTTTTATTTAGTTGTTTTTAATTTACACAATTTACTAAATTATGAATCTTTCATTTCATCGCTTGTCACTTGCTTATGGTCAAACATAGGGTTAAACAAAGGACTATAAATAAAAGTGTGCTTTGACACAATTCCTGGCGTGTCATAATGAATATACTAATATGAAGTGTTTGTTGGAGCTTATTGGAGCTTGTTGAAAAACGACTATGAACAAATCACTGCTTATAACTGTTGCTGTCAATGTTTTCTAGATTTTGTTTGTAATACAAAACGATATACCTATAATCATCATATTTACATCAATAAATAGGATCATCTCCCAATCGGACAAACGTGGGACAGGTTTTCTTACTGTTAATAATAGTTAAGATTTCACGTAGGATTTTCTATAAGTAACAGGTCTAAGCCAATAATATATGTTAGATTATGGCTTATAATTTAAAAATGTACCGAGTATCATTTAAAATCTGTTCAGTGGTTTCCGTGTGATATTTTATATATCATTAGTAGAAAAAAATCTTATGTAAATATGTATATTTCAGTAATTCGATGAAAACTAGGTATGTTAGATGGACAGACTGACAGGCAAATTATTTTATAGCAACTCTATTGTTCACTCAAAGTAGATTAAAAATTGATTCATCAAAATAATAATTATAAATAGGCAAGGATAGAACAATTTAATTTGTTTTTCTTCTCTGTTTATCAACCTTTTTTCTTTTTGTTTTTTGGTGCTTTGGTGGTTTGTAAAAAAAATGATAACTGAATATAAACTAATAATCATGGTCGAGTATCGAGCACTAAACGACTGCTAGTAATAATTAAAGTATAACAGCTTGGTCGATTCTATTGAAATAAAAAAAAGCTATTTTATAGGTCGCGTTGTCTCATTAAGCCTAAGCTAGGGGTGGTAAAAGGAAGGATCAAAAGTCATGATGAAAGCGTTATGAATACACTGCTTGGTGCTTATTTATCTACTAATGATACGCAAATGAACGAAAAACCAAACAATATAATATATGTACTTTATAACGGATTGAATAAATTATTTGACCTAGTAAGGACATCAATATTATATTTTTATATTACATATAAAACAGCGTACTAAGATTTATAAATTGAACAATTTTAAAGTCAATTGAAAGCTGACATTTCAATCTAAACTTTTTAAGTCGAATACATTGCATAAAAAATTGCCTAATGTTTTGTAACTTTAGTGTCATTAATGAATTATAAGGTATTTAGATAATAAACATAATAACATAATAATTAGTAAAGGTAAACATAACGGTAACAATATATAATTAAGTACAAATAGAAGTAGTAAACACTGTAATGAAAGGCTTATATTGCGTGCACAAGTTTCGTGTTCAGTTTTTGTAAAACGTGAATTTTTTTTTTATTAATTGTTTCTTACCATGTTGCGGTTAATAAATTGTTACAAGTCACGTCTCTACCTGGAAAATCTGAGTGGACTCGATTATTGTATTTAAAGTAAGTACTTTCTAATGCTGCCGCGCGCAGTATACATACATATAGAGGCACTCGTAAGTAATACATCGATCTTTGCAAAAGTTTGCGTCGTATAGAACCAGATTAGCCGAAATTTATAAAAAAAAAAAAACTATATACTTAAACTATTGCACATCATATGAAATTCTATAATTTCAATGATACAAGAAAAAGTGGATACTCGTTCTCTTCTTAGCCGTCAACGCGTTGGTGCTTCTGGTTTTATAAACATCCATTGACGGTTGTGACCATTTAGCGTGACATAGTAACATGGTTGTCACAATTAATCAAACATAGAGCTTTATGTTTAATGTATTTATCTACACTCAAAAGTTCTTCTAAAGCATCGACCTTAATCTTATACATCTTAAGAACATGAGTTAAAAATAGGTTTTTTTAAATCGCAGTATTAAACTTATCCAACTATTACTGAATAAGCTACTCTGTAATATTATGCACAATTATTTCAATATGGTACATTCACAAAAGAGAAAAATATGTGAATGAAGATAAGTTTTTATTTACCCATATACCTCTTTCGTATTAGGAGAAAAAGAGTCAGAATTTATTCAGCCAACGCTAAAACGTGAGAGCATTCCAAAGAATGGACATATGGGACTGGCACGTCCTTAAAGGAAATTTTTGTGACAATTGCCACCCCCTTTCGTGACTTGAGAGACATATTTGTAAGATATATGTTTCTGAAAATAATGTAGGTTATTACAAAGTTATAAATAAAATGTGTAATGATATATAATAAACATTACAATAACACTTTATATATTTTTATAAATGACTGTGTGTGTTAATGACTGTATTAATAGTCTTTTTGAACAACTTAACTAATTTTTTTTGACGTTGGTTTATTCTTAGGCTAGGCTAAACTAATCATTATAAGTGCAGTAAAGACTAATTAGTTTACAAACAAGGTAAAAGCAAAATTTTATTTTCGATTATAATACAGCCATTGAATACTAATCAATCGTATATTTATGTAATTGATTTAATAAATAATCCCTATACAGATATATATTAATGTCTAAAATTATAAAAATGAATCTTGTACTTACTTTGTATTCAGTTCTATACTGGTAGGAGTAGATACAGTATGGGCGTCGAAATTACTATTTATGTCACAAAACTAACCATTAAATATATAAACATACCAGTAGAATTAGCGGAACATAAAAAAGGGATATTGTCAAATAGTTCATTTTATGTTTAAACAAGTAATAATTAAACACGAAACATGAATTAAATTGACATGTTTTCACATTAATTTGCAACACCATACATAGAGTTTAATGAAAAAAAAAACAAATTAAACAATATGCATTTTTCTTCGATATCGTAATGACAGAGAAACATTTGAAAATTTAAAATTTTCTGACGGTTCACAATTAATTAAATGCATGTTTAATAACGAGTGTTTCCCCCCCGTGCTCTGACCAAGGTATCCATCCGTCTGGGCATGCTGCGGATGATACTGTCGTAGATTTCTTGGGGCAACCTCTGCTATTCTTCAAGTAATGCGTAAAAACTCGCCCAGATTGTTGGGAGGTGGCATTCTTGATTTGACACTCCTCTTTAGCAAGTCCAAAACATGTTCGATTGGATTCATATCCGGGGACCGTGCTGGCCACTCCATCACCGTTACACCAACATGGTTTAGGTATACCTGTATTACGCGAGCACTGTGAGCCCGAGTACTATCCTGCATTAAAATGAATTCGTTGCCAATAAAGGGGGCAAATGGCACAACATGTTCTTCTAAAATCTCCCTGATATACCGATCAGCAGTCAGATTCCCGCCATCGACCACCACCAACTCTGTGCGAGCTCCTAAACATATCCCTCCCCAGACCATAATTGAGCCGCCGCCATATGCCACTGAATTTTCAAAATTCGACTGGATATAACGCTCTCCTTTGCGTCTCCATACTCGCTGCCTTCCATCAATCTGATTTAACAGAATTCTGCATTCATCAGTAAAGAGAAAAAGAGAGTGCCAATGACGATGTTTACGAGCAAAGTATAGTCGGTTTGTGCAGTGGTGACTCTCAAGTTTTGGTGCTTCGGCGGGCACAAATGAGCCTATACCGACTTCTTCGAATCTTCTGCGAACTGTCCGCTCACTCACTCTTACTCCTCGAAGCTCCTCCAATACATTTCCGGCCTGCACCGCCGTCAATTTCGTGTTCCGACGAACTTGAAGTTGTAGAACCATGTTGGTGTAACGGTGATGGAGTGGCCAGCACGGTCCCCGGATATGAATCCAATCGAACATGTATGGGACTTGCTAAAGAGGAGTGTCAAATCAAGAATGCCACCTCCCAACAATCTGGGCGAGTTGCGAAACGCATTACTAGAAGAATGGCAGAGGTTGCCCCAAGAAATCATCGACAGCATCATCCGCAGCATGCCCAGACGGATGGAAACCTTGGTCAGAACACGGGGGGGAAACACTTGTTATTAAACAAACATTTAATTAATTGTGAACCTTCAGAAAATTTTAAATATTCAAATGTTTCTCTGTCATTACGATATCGAAGAAAGATGCATTTTGTTTAATTTGTTTTTTTTTTTATCATTAAACTTTATATATGGTGTTGCAAATAATGTGAAAACATGTCAATTTAATTCATGTTTCGTGTTTAATTATTATTTGTTTAAAAATAAAATTAACTGTTTGACAATATCCCTTTTTTATGTTCCGCTAATTCTGCCATTGTGTGTAGATAAGCTTATTTTCATCCTTTTAAATAGTAGTATTAATAACTTGTATTTCTGTTTCAATTGATAAATTAATCTACAATTATTAGATACTAAACGGACTCAATCGAGTTTAAATAAACCAATCGAAGATGTCGACTAATGAAATGCATCAGAATTTTGATGAACGTTGTTGGGGTGGCAGTGAAGGATGTAAATCTGAGCTGAACGTTGAATGGAGAAACATTTTCAAAAATATAGCCACGGAAAAAGTATAATGAATAGTGCAATAGTTGGACGGTGGTATTGTTTATGAATTCTCATGACCTTTAGTACTAATATTAATTTTGGTGAACAACTGGTATTAAAAACCTCTACTAATATTATTATTGTTGGGGTAAATCATAGTTTTTGAGGGCTTAAGGCACATAAAAGAAATAGATAGAACATTTTGTGATACAACCTAAAAGGTCTATGAAACTGTATTCATGTCGTGCCTCATAAATTCTTGATATTCATACCGCTGCCAACTGAAGAACTTACGACGCCGACACAAATTGAATTTCAGTTCTTTGAAAATTAATACTAAGTTCAAAAGATAATAACGTCATGTTTTTGCGAGGAGGGCCAGCTCAGTTCAGACTCGGTAATTGTGAGGCAGGCGCATCAAATAATTTCTATACCTTGCGAGTGTTTAAAGCAAGTTATAAACTAGTACACGACTTAATAATCTAGAGGACTGTACGTTTAATTTTTATCACGGCAATTTAACAAAACATATTATAAATAACCGCTTTAAAAAAACAAACATAATGAGGAATTAAAAAACTGTGAAATTCGAATAAGATTCGTAAAAATCGGTGACTATAACGTTTTTTAATTTAATTTATGAATTCAAAAATAGTTTTTTGATTCTTTTGTAAGTATAATTTTAAGTATATATATTTTTTTAATAACTATGTAATTGGGGGCTATGGAGGTAAGGAATGGCTAAATGTTATGTATTATTTTTTACCTTGTATATACAATCACACATTTTATCGAGCCTTAAATATATGTTCTTAATTTAAATATGTTAATTTATTCGTTTACATTTCATAATTTTTAACAGTACTCTACTAGTGATCGAACAGTCGCTGAAAAATGTTTTGTCTCCAATCTTATGATAATACTAAAGCTCGTTTACTAAAGCTACTAAATAGTTATCAATGAAGATATTAAGCAGGTTCTGATAAACGTAGTAATATATTTCAGCCTTTCTCCTATTTACAATCCAAATCATTATTACTTTTGTAGATTATAAAGTTAATTTACCCATCGATGTCACGACAACTCTTTTTATTTAGAAGCCTAATAATACGTGTCGTATTTTAAATTATCTTTCTACAACACTAAGAGGATCCTGGAGTTCGCGAGCGGTCAAGAGGAGGTCAACAATACTCAGACAATCTTACGACAATTATGAGTCTCTGAACCAACTGTTGAGGATTTTTTTTTATTTGAAGCCAAATACTACGCTGCTACTTATATGTAATTAATTGTATTGTTTTACATATATCTAGAATAGTAAGATGAATTTCAAATGTAGTCTGTTATTTTTATTTTATTTACTCTCTGTATGTCGATACTTAAATGCAATGATCGTAATATTTTTTGCCATTTAAATAATGTAATAAATAATTTGAATTAATCAAACTTAAATGGCCAAATTATTTATTCGTAATCTTATAAAAGTATGACACGTATTTAGAGAAATATATTTTTGTAACATATACATATATAAAATTTCTTGTCAGTGCGGAGAAACCCCAGCGAGAGACGTTCGACGACGTTTCTTGTCGACAGTTATCATATAATATCTTTGTAAATTAGAGGCAGACGCCGAATACCAATAGGTTAAAAATAAACTAGTTAATTGTCACACGACGTGGCAGACCTGGGAGCATTAATTTTACTTGTCTCCAAGTAAATCGGTCATCAATCACTTCGGAATATCTCAGCACTATCTATGGAAAATATCTATACTCTATAAAACAGCGTTGTTTCTTGGCTTTTGTTTGCGTAGTACTTTTTTTACGAACTAACGATGCAAAAATTAATAAAGTTTTTTTGTTCATAATCTTTCTTTGTTTATATTATTATCTAATAATTTCACAATACGTTAAAAACAACTATTATAGAATTACTCGCTTGCATGTCTGTCTGTCCATTACGAATACGTGATATTTTCCGATTATTCTACATAATGAAACCTTGCAATTTGGTATAAGTAGGTAAAGTACCAGTAAGTATATAGTTTGACATACCAAATAAAGCAATTCTTTTAAGGGTTAACTTCGGGAATTAACTGAAAGAAAAATTTTAAGTGTTTCAAGGGCTCATCTAGAGGATCAATATTCATATGTTAACGTTATATTTCCACCTTTGGGTTGCCTTACTCAATATATATACTAAATGTCAACTACTGTCCAGTAAATTCGGGTGTGTGAAACAGACAGATAGACTCTCATTTTTCATCACATAAACTCCTAAAAACCTAAAGATAGCATTTAATAATTACAATTAATATTATTAATGTTTATTATAAAATACAAAACGTGCATACTAAATTGGGTCAATTAAAAACAATAAGTTTTACTTAAATCTGCGGTACATATACGCTATAAGGTCACCCGAATAACGTAAGGACGCGCTTATCTCTTAAACATTGAGCAGATTCGCTCAACATTACAAAGTTTTTGGTATATTAGACTTACGCCTATTTATACTCTAGACCTTTTTCCAGCTTATAGATACAGGCTGGTTTTACCTAAACTGATATAAAAAAAAGATGTGAACGACTTTTGCACGTAATATATTACGTATTTTTTATGAGTTTTTAGTATCGCAAATTTCGACTGCGGGTAAAATTGATGACTATAGCGTGGGTATAATAAAGAAAATGTATTTACCCTGTGAATATATTGGGGAGATTCTGTTTTTTCTGTTTTTTCATATTCAACCCATATCAGATTTTACGGCGTTTTGAAAACGTATATCTCAAAAATAATGAAACCAAGGAATTAAAAACATGATATTCCACATTCAAAAACTGAGTCAAGCACAAAAGAACTCCAACAGTTTTGTTCAAAGATTTTAACTTATGATGATTACAAATATATATATATATATATATATATATATATATATATATGTATGTATGTACTTCGGATATGCAAGTACGTATTATATATATGTATGTAAGTTATATGTATCACAAAATAACATGTACCTATATTTTAGTGTCAAAAACTTATACCGAAGAATAAAAAATAAGTAAATTTACGTTTTTCGTGACAAAGGAATGTAGACACACAAAATTATTAAACGTATTTGAATTCTACGTAGCAATTAGTAAATTCCATTTTACTTAATACTTTAAAATGGATTTTATAAAACGCTTCCCTAATGTCAAGAATTATTTTTCGCCAGTACACTTAGGATAATTGTGCTTTCTTACTGTAGATGACAATAAAAATATAGTTCAAAGTGTAATTATATATCAAAAAGATATACTTTCATACTAATTCATATGCATGAAATATTTTATGATTTTCAAAAGAATGTCATACTATTTCGTGGATAGTGCTGATATAAGAAACATGTTTTTGGAGTAATGTAGAGCGGCATCGATATTGAGATGATAGAAAAAAGGGAACATCATTCAAATATATAAAAAAGTTCTTCTGAAAGGCCCAGATTGCATATTAATTACGTCCGCATATTCGATTATGAGTAGAAGGAATATTTGAGCTTTGCCTTTTTAGGAAAAAAGTGGCCAAAGTTTCTCACCCTATCACTGAAACTTATCAGAGTATTATCGTGCTAGATATTAAATAAGTTTCCGTACTTGACAAATAGCAACTCAACCTAGTAAGTTCGAAGTACCCACAGTTACCTGACATTAATTTATGTAGACATATACTCCGTTTTTGTGTAACCATTTCCATAAATATTTCGTAATTTGCTTGTCAAGACTTGGTCAAAGAGAATATGGGCACATAAATATGTTTTATATAAAAAAGAAATCAATTTTGGTGACATTATACCACCTTATGGCACTCCAGTTTGTAGTTCAGACTACTGTGAGGATATTTCTCTAAAGCGGACTTAATGTTGGCGTCCGCGAACATAAAACGAATATCAGTTTAAGGTAGAAAATAAGAAATTCAAACGAGACAGAATAGCAAACACAATATCGAGTTGGACTATACTGAAGGCTTTCCAAAAGTCCATAACTTCTATCCATCCGATGACCATGCTCTAATGTTAGTTACTTTTATAATTACAGTGGTACAGCTGCTACAAGAGTAAAATCCTAACTGATACTGACTCAGTAGATTAAAAGAAAAAAGGAAGATATTGTTCATGCACACGGGCTTCCAAAGCTTAAGATAGAAATGACAGAATTGAAATAACAGCGAAATATTGTAGGTTTTTTTTTGAAGTCAATAGCCGACATATGAACAGACGAGCTGACTTTTGGTCACCACCGTCCATGCCTTAGACGCATTATCAGCCAAATTTTAAGCGGAGCTATTTATTACGATTATATTTTCGGAAACAGCATTTTCATATGGAAACATACTGACGATTTTAAAGTGAAAATTCGTTCCTCTCTGTATAATAGCCACTATGTAACAGCCAGCCCATTATACTAATATTCGTAATTGCCGAAACCAATAATATATGATAAAAAATAACTTATCTCTCAATTTTATTACAGCCTTTAAACTTCACTGACAGCTATACTTGATATACTCGTAAATGGTTTATTTAATTTGATTGATATTTCGTTTTTTAATACATTTAACAAAATGTTCAAATAACATTATAATAGGTTTCTCTTTGTTACACATATAAAATAAATCCAAATGAAAAATTATTTTTTGTTGTCTATTCATAATAATGTAATAAACATAAATTTCTGGAAACATTTCAATGTAAATGAAGTCTCGATATTCATTATTCAGTAGCAATATATTGCTTTTTGTCTATAAGTCGTGAGAAGCTCAGAAAAGTAAGGTCAAATATCAGATTAGATGGCGACAGTGAAAATTCTTGACAATATTTATTTAAGATAAACTATTACGAGTATGTATTTCTCTGGAAATAATGATTTCAATAAACATTCTCTTTCTACAGTGTTTTTTTAATCATTGCACATAAAATAACACGTAAAACTTCGTCTACAATTTTTACTCTTTCCGTTACATTTATGGTTGCTTAAAGACTATTCACTCGTTACTAACGCGTCGCCCCTGACAGATGCTACGACGGGGCTACGAGTTACCTCTGCGTTGACTTTACTATGAAATATTATCTTCCGCGGTCGGTCTACAGAAATTATCCCGATGTGTAATCAACAATGAAGTTAAAACAACTTGTAGTGGTTCAAAAAACATTTCTTAGTTATATTGACAATTACGAGTATACAAATTTTAAACCAAATATTCATTTTATTTTTTTAGCAACTTTAAAGGTATAACAAACAACTCAAATTTTTAACATATTCGTTTTACAAAAAAAAAGATTTTTTTTATCATTTTATTTTTTATTTTTATCCGCGTAATATTTCGACGCAACAACATCGCGGCGGCAAATCACGTCGTGCTCCTCAAGTGGGCTATCAATGGTGGTTTCTTAATAGAACCACCTCATAAAAGAAGATTGCCATCCGATTACATAATTGATTAATTAATTTCTGTACATGTACAGTGACACCGTGTCATTAAGGCGACACGTGGGCCGATTAGTAATGTCACTTCACAACACAGTCACATGGGCGCGTTTTGTTTACCACTGCGGTTGCATCGAGAGGGGGTACCTATGGAGTGATAGGGGTTGGGAGGCGGTGGCGGTTTGACCGCCGCGCGGCCGCCTTGAATGATGGTCGTGTGGCGCATTTAACGCTGAACGCGTCCGACCGGGCTGCTCTCGCCCGTTGCACTGAGCGGACCTTGCGCGCGCCGTCGCCGAACGAACGCTCGATACGCGCCGCGCCCCACATTGCCACCTGTACGCTCCGTCACAACACCCCGCCGCAGATTTGTCAACCCAATATAAACGTGCGATAGTAAACACCTCGACGATTTCGTTTCCATTAAATATTAAAATAGCACAGGTATTATACTACAATGACAGTCCGAATTGAATCCGAGAAGCGCGCGAGTTTTGTGCCGCATAACTTAGCACCTCTATAACATCGGTATATTCTTCCGTTGGCAATTCGCAAGCTTGCTAACTCCCGTATTTGAACTTCGCCCAATATCCCTATAACTCTAAAGATCTTATGACCAAAGACGATGCCGTAATTACTTGTAATAACACGTGAAAGAAAGAAAATAACGAAAATGACACGTGTTTCTTCACGTGGATTTTCATTCAATTTCGTAGGTTCATTGCATTTAAAAACAAGTAACCGTCTCTGATTGTGTGATCTTAATTGACGCGAAAATAGATGCTCTTATATTTTCTGGAAACTATTTCAAAGTAACGCGATCTCTAAGTTCGTCGTGACATTCTTCATGTCCTCAATGTTCGGTTTTATTGCTCAGATTTTTTCCGATGAAAAACGGGATTTCTGGTAATCTATTCGTTTATGAAACATAATTTTCCCTATTTTAAAATTAGAAAATTGATACACATAAAATTTGGAGTCAATTTTAAAAGTTACTGAAATAAAAAAAATCTTTTATGCAGTGCATTTTTTATGTGATAATACTAAATACTTTATTGTCATATTTTTCACGTTATATTGTGTGAAGACCCCGAGTTAGTTTCTAATTGTATTTCGGGAACCATAACCATAACATAACGTGTGAAGGTGTTATGAAATTTAATTATTGTAAGATATGACAAATAAAAAAATATATATCAGAGGGATGCAAATATTGCTTTTGTATTTATCAAAATGCCAAATTTGGAAGATATCAAATAACGGAAAGGAAAAATTGAATCTTACCTTCTTTGCTACAGAATTTACTGTTCTTACCAAAAAATTACTGATGCCAAAAATTTAGAACACAATACCAATCGATTATTCAATTCGAGTATTAAAAGTGTGTATAAAAACCTTTACGATAATTTTCAGTCCATAGATATCTACTGAAAATGAAAGTTCCACACGAGTCCGATTTGGTTTTGACGAGTTTATTACGATACTACAGATATACTATTATATATTTGAGTATTCATCTCACGTCAGACCTCTGATTTTGTATAATATTTTTATTGATTGATAAACTTCGAATGCTCGTGGACTCGTTTGTAACTTGAGCTTTTTTGTTCACCACCAAACTAAGGAAATGTACCATTTACCTATGAAAGAGGAAGAATATACATTTTATTTTTAGTTACTAAGACTTTTATAGCAACTATTATATTCGTTTGCTCTGTAAATACGAATATGTACGTAATGTGATCTATTTAGTTAATTTCCAAATTACGTCAAATTTGCACTTTTTAAGAACCATGATATTACAATTATTGTTTCACTAACATTTTTCGAATTTTCCCATTAAGATCATCAGTTTGTTCAATAAAACAACAGATCAGTACAATTTTAGTTAATTATTGTAACTACTGCATATTTTTTTATTTATCTTTATGCGTTAGTGATCGTATAACTTCAAAACTTGGTCTATAAAGATTATTCGAATAATGTCCTAGAATAACTGTCCTAGAATTTAAAGGCCAAATTTCAATTAAGTTATTAACAATTGTTTCATTTATAAATCGAAATTTTTAATTTACACGTGATTAATAAATAAATAACTAAATAGCTTTTGCCAACCTAGCTATTTTAATTATATAACTTCAGAAAACCAACTTTTACATAGCTCAATATAATATGATTATTATACAAAAAAAAGTCTATTAAATTCTATCTTCCGAAGTCTTCAGATCAAGTAATAAAATCTAAAGGCGTAATAACGGGATCGCAATAAAATGTTTTTAACCTAACCTATTTCATAACATTCCATCCCTTACAAATATTACCCTAAATTCTTATCCCTTTGAAAAATTCATGAGGTTTTTAAAGTACCGGTGACAGGCTTAGAATATAACTTGAAAGTAAGTACTTAATACCATTGAAACTTAATTAAATTAAATTTGTAACCAGCTTGTCGTAGCTTGCCTAAGTATAAAGATTGTTTTGTTGATGTTTACATGTGTCTTTTAAAATATTTTTTTTTATATAAATTAAATTTTTAATATTTATTACTTTATTTATAAACATATCTTACATTACTATTTTATATTTAACGGTCGATTATTGGGGTTTGATAGCTTGCGAAGGATCACAATTTGACTTACCATAACATTGTAACTGTGATTGAATGACGGGTATTATTATCGCATTCTATGAACGAAAATATCCATAAAGTATCCAGCGCAAGGCAATGGTAGCCTAGTGGTTTGAACTTAGATCTGCCGACCGGAGACTCGTTCGATTCCTGCACCTCGGTGAAGGAAAACATCATAAAGATACCTCAAATTTCGCCATAATGTTTTAAAAGGTATGTCAATTTTCAGAGACCTGCGATGACTGCACACTTGGCCAGGGTGGCTAATTGCGGCCTTGATCCCTTTTATTGCGATTTTTTTTTAATTTTATCTTTCGTTCTATATATGCCTACATAACAATGTGTATGTATATAATGTGAATATAGACACAATATACTCTATATTAAAAAAACATAACATTACTAAACAAACAACATTATCCAACAAAAACATTTAGTGCACTTGAATATACTCGTATTATTTCAAAGCCAGTTTTGGAAAGCTTTTGAAGAATAAATAATATGTTTGTGAATTCTAAGACCTTGTTTTGTTAAACTTATACCTGATACCAAAGAGTTATACAAGATCATAATCTCATTAAAAATGAAAAACAGTTATTATGTATCTTTCTAACAAGTTTTCCCTTTTGTTTGTGAAGAGGAAATTGGATCAGTACGGGATTAATGATGAGGTCCGCGACTCACTTTCCAGAAAGAGTCAAAGATAATGAGTGTTGGAATCATTGATATGTGCTGACTTGATCTGTGGTTGTTTTGAAGAACAAGTAAATAATTTCTTTCTTTCTTCTTATTTTAACAACGCATCAGTAATACCTTTAGTGTACTGATGCCCATGAAAGGTGGTGACTGCTTACCATCAGGTGGCCTGTCGGATTTCTTTCTACTATTATATAAAAATAGTAACTGGAATAATTGTATACTATTTAGATAAGAGCTATGGGCCATTTTTAAGTTGCAAAAAATTGTACCAACACCATTAAATCTGAAATAAAATGCATGAAACAGCTTAGTACAAGACCAAAATAATGAGCAATACCCAAATTTCTCTTACAATAATATCAGGTAGGTTAAATAGATTTAGTATTCTATGTATGAGCGTCTTAACGTCTTATACCGTATATACAAATGTATAGTTATCCAATATTCTGCGAATGTTGTAGCTACAAATTCTTTACAAATATAAACATTAACAACTTGTAGCAACTTCGTAGTTAAATTGGGAAATTTTAGAACGAGCACAAATAATGTTGATAATAACCAAGTTTATCGTTCGCAAATGATAACCCTGTTAAGTCAAGCGTAGCCTTAATTTTTCGGTAACAAACAGGGAATGAAAGGAGGAAGAGTAATTTCTAAATATCTCACCCGAACTTCTGTGGGAAAGATTGGATGAAATTGTTTCTAACGAAATACCTTTCACGGCCATCTGAATATTCTATCCTTATAGGTTAGTAACTCATCTGTAGTTTCTGGTGTTATTATTAGTACCTACCATTATCCGTAAAGTTTTTAAAAAATATATGTAAATTAATATAAGATTGAATGAAACTGATAGGGTTAATAAGTATATTCTAATATTTAATATTTAGGTAATTATTTACTTAAACTAAATTCGAAGACTTGTGTTGTATATTATGAAATCTCCATTTTTTTTAATCTGAGCTCAATAGTTTAGAGAATAAATACCTTGGGATAAATTGTCAATATTCGTACATATTTATAAATATCTTTCAAATTGAGAAATTAATAAAATAATATATTTGTATCCGTCTTAAAGTGATATCAGGTATGCATTTCGCACCTACAGAATTAAAGTGAAATAACACGTATTTTTGTAAAATTGACTTTTGTCAATATAAAAGACCTAAAATTAGAATTCTTCCCAATCATCAATCAAATCAATCCAAAAGGATGAACGGCTACTTGCGTTTCTTTCGGATCATATGATTTCTCCGTTACCCCTGCTATTAAAGTACCACGTTCAGTTTTGTGTCGATTGTGACGAGCAGAGAGTGCCACGCGATTATTCGACAAGCGGCTTAATCAGTAATCCGCAAATTCCACACAAAAGTCAAGGTAAGTTGATTTTGAATATTAAAATAACACTTTTTTGTTTATGTCATTTAAATACTGCATTTTGTTTACATCACGGTGTTGTATACTATATTACTAATTTTTAAATAAAGTTTCTGGATGTATTTTATAATAATATAATTTTACTCATGACGTTGGTGGATATTGTGTCTTTTCTATGAAAATGTCATTTTTTTACTTAATAGTTCATAAATTTGCGAGCCTTATAGTAATTATGTGTTTTTATTTCTGGTTTCAGTTCTAGTGGAGTTCAGTAAAGAAAAAAAGATCAGACTATATTTTGCAACTATTAAATATTCGAAAAGAAAATATAATGGAAGAAATATCTGATGAGATGGTAGGAGTAACTGCCAAAGCTTACGAAAGTAACAAAAAAACCCAGAGAGAGAAATAAAGAGAATAATTTGAAATTATCCGCAGATAAATTGATTGACGAAAAACTTAAACTGAAGAAACAGAATGTGAGCAAGAGTTATCGTTTGCAGATATTTTAAATGCTATAAATATTTCAATGGCAGTCAAAAATAAGTACAATGTTGATTTAAGAAATTCGGAACACAAACCACAACAAATGAACGATCAAGTAGCACAACGTCAACTAGTTTTACGTCATCATTATCTGCATGCTCGAAAAACGTTAATAACAATATTTGCAAAGAGTCTTTACTGTCAAAACGTCTTTATGTAGAGACTTGAATTATCGTCAATCGCCTATAAATTCTAATGAATCAGACGGTGATTTAAGTGACACTGATCCGGCTTATAACAAACCTTCGCTGCGACGCTCTTTAAGTTCATTTAGTGGCCTATCTGATTCCGAAAATAACTTTAATAACAAAATTATTTCTAATTAAATAGTTCCTCGAACTAAAAAAACCTAGGATGCGGCTACGGAATCCATCTGAGTAAAAACAAAACCTCACAAAAAGTCTTTGGAATAAAGGAGAAGGTTTCTTTCGAAATCGAAAAAAGAGTTACTCGTTAAAATGGTAAGAGATAGTTGTGCTTGTGTAAACTTCGTCGTTCGGATAAAATATCCCCGATAAGAGACAAGAATTATTGGACTGTTATTGGAAATTAACTAGTTTAGACATGAAACGGTTGTTTATTAGGATATAAATTACTGAGATAAAGCCTAAATAAACCAATATATACCAATGCTGTCAATCCTCTTAAGCCAATAACAACATTTCGTTTCACGTTTCTCAGTCAAAGTATCCGCATTTGTTAGACTTTTTTTACTAAGACATTCGATATTACAGAGGGATAAAAAAGAACTCTAAAGCAAAAAACTAAACCCAATGTTTTTGTAGAAGAAGACCTTAAAGGATGTTCCAGAAGCCGAGCACCAATTGAGCTAAATATTTTGCAAGATATTAAAAATCACATTAATAGTATACCGCACATAGAGTCTCACTATCTAAATTCTTCTTCTACGTGGGAATATATCGATGGTGCTAAGACAATAAAGGAATGAAATAGGGAATTTAATATTAGTCAAACTCAAGCAAATAAACCCAAGGACTCACAACAGCGGAACAATTAAATTTTAACAAAAATATAATAAAAATATGATCAAAATATTTAGGAAAAGAACATGTGTAAGGAAGAAAAAAGAAATGATACTATTATTAGCTAAAGTAATGCTTGTGATCTTGAAGCTGCTATGACTTATTGACAGTGCTAGAAAAACTGGCACTTCATTCAGGGTAAAAGAATTAGACTACAATTTTTTTTCGATACAAAAGTATTACAAAATGCGTGAGGATATAACTTAGTCAGGACATTGACAAAAAAATTCAGTAGCTTAGACAGATTAAGATAGTGAGCTAAGAGTTTTTAAGTTTATCAAGAGCGATATATTTGTATTTTTGTACAAAAGTTCGTATACTGAACACGATTATAAGGAAGTTAAAATTATAATATAAAATTATTATAAAATGAAAGAAGTTACCGAAAATAAATAGAAAGATTTGTAATTGAAAGTTTAATTGTATTATTGTGATTATAAGCGTCACTAATTGAATATACTGTGTAATTTGTTTCGAAGTATCTAATTATATTTTAGTACTCAATATAGTTGTGCTTGTTATTATTTATATTTGTATAAACCTAAACAGTGTCTATAGAAAAAATATGAAACACGAGCATCCTGTTGCATAATAATAATATTATTATAACAAACAGCTCCATTTACTTATGGCAATTTCTTATAATAAAATTCATAGGTTACAGGTTTTAAGTTTAGTTAATTATGCCAAGTTAGATTCTCTTTTTTTGATTGAAAAGACATACAAAAGTAGTCAGTAAGATGATTTTTAAAGACTGATTGTTGGACCGATAAGAATTTGTTATATGCGCTACTGTTAATTTTTCCACTATTACATTATTATATTTTTTATAATTACTACTTTTTGTGTGATACTTAAAGTAATGTTTAAATTGAACATACAGAAGAAATTATGGAAATATAATTATTTAATAATATTAAGAATACGACTGACTTTATTTTATATTTAGGCTGGTTAATTTTGAAAATATAAAACTTTTTCACTTTACTGTGCCTTTTTTCCCTTCAGTTTAATAAACCATTAATTAAACTAATTAATTAAACTAGCAATAATTAATTGAACTAGCTTATTCTTAGAATAGTCGTCAAGTAAAGGTAAGGACATCCAAAGCAAACCACCTTAATTCCAATTAATAAAAAATAAATTAATAAAAAAAGATAAAGCCAAATAGTTCCATAAATTAAGGGCTGAAATCAGAAAATAACAGACATATTTTTAACACTTAAATTTTTATTGTTTAAATTAAATAAATCAATAGATTTAAATTGCAAACATTAAAAAAATCCATAATCTATGTTATAAAAGAAAAAAACTGCATTAAAAATTTAGGTTGAAATATTATAATCCAAATTCTAAATAGTGACCGAAACTCAAATTACATATTGTGAGTTTCTCAAAAAACAGGAATTTTGGATTACGTCACTTCAATTCTGAAGGGGCGATTTGTTAACACTGAATGATTTGGGAATGTCTGAATACCTACTCGTATTAATGAAAACATATGACAGCTTACTCATGTTGTAGTTAAGTCGGCTTCACCTCAATAGTTTTAAACTTATCCGAGATTCTTTCTAGAGCCGTGTATGATAAGACCGCACTTGTGACTGAGTTTTGTTTTAAAGTTTTTTATTTACCTTAATAATAAAATTTACCTTAACGGATTGATTTGGATGCTATATCAATATTAATTTATTTATAATATACTCATATGTTCGCCATTGAGTCATCATACTCTAAATGATGCAAAATCGCATGTAACATATGAACAAAACATGTACATGTTTAGAAATTGCCTGTAACAAATGAACAGAACACGAACATGTTGAGAAATCACATGTAACAAACGATTCGAACAAGAACATGTTGCGAAATCACGTGTAACAAATGAAACGTACACGAGTGATTTTAAGGATTTAGTTTTTTAATCCGATGACAGGCTAAGAATTATATATAAAACAAGATATTATAAAACGAAAAATTTATTAATATCATATTAAACCTGATTTACGAAATCCTGAAATACCTACAAACATGCAAATCTATTTTTAATGCACAAGTTTGAGACAAAATCATATGTACCAGTCTAAAGAGAATAATATTAGTTGAAAAACGTTGGCCATTCTATTTTAGAATTATGTTAGACTATTCTACCGTAGACTTTATTTCCTAGCTTCTATTTTCTGCTTAAATAAGATTTGTATCATTTTCCAAGACGACCTTACGGTGTTAGCATTTACAAGCTCAAGTTTAAATGTAACAATTTCCGAGAGAGGTGCGATGGAACTTAATTTTTACGAGCTGATTTAATATTTAAGCAACTGTACAACTGTAATATTATTTTTTCTGCTATTTTGCATAACAAATACTAGTTTCAGCTTGTATGGAAACAAATATCATCATTATTGCATTATATAACTGTTCCAATGAACTTTAATATCTTCTCACATTGAATAAACTCTCGCATTTCTCATCTTTGAGGCTAAGTTAACCACCCCTGCTCAAGGTGCACCCTGGTGAAAAATGGTCAAAGCTACAGCGGGGCACGCTCGGCACCAATGCACCAACACGAGAGATAGAAGTGCCTTGTGCTACGTATGTGGCGAGCCTGATCACAAGGCGAACCCATGCGTAGCTCAGACGCCAAAATGCGCCCTATGTGCGGACCTAGGTCGTCCATCTGACCACCGCCTTGGCAGCAAAAAATGTACGCCTCCAAAAAGGAAGAAGCGAGGCAGCGGAGGAAGCGAGACAGCGGCCACGGCAGCCAGCTCGATACGGGCAAACGGGCTTGCGCATCCGAGCGCTTCG
>PDGT01000016.1:5831071-5842032 GCA_003671415.1 Megathymus violae | reverse complement strand
TTGTCGAAGCGATGGTTCAGCGCAGAGAAGCCTGGAACGGTATGATCACCTTTTGCGATGACGTGATGTCCGCGAAGGAAGACGCCGAACGTACAAGAGAGCGCGCTGAACCCGCTCAGAGAAGGAGCCGCCGAAGGCGTACATAACGTCCCCCGGCGTGGTGTCCCTGTAGCTTGGGACCAGAATACGAACTACGGTATCCCCTGCCTGTCGTAAGAGGCGACTAAAAGGGGGCTTTCAGGGTTGCGGGCGGCAAGAGTGGGAGCTCGAACCGTCCACCGTGCGACCCTGGGATGGACGGCGATATGTTGTAGGCCGCATGTCGTCGTCAACAGCTGAAGGTGCGGGATGAGCTAAAGCTCTCCCTTGCAGAGCCCGACAGTAAAGGGCACCGCGCTAAGAGGACTCCGGTTGCGTTCCTTTGGAGATACCGGGGTCCTCTATTTAGCGCCGCAAGAGGCCACCGGGGGGGTTTTAGTGCGGTAAGAATCCCACATAACCCGGTTGCCGCTCCCACGGCACCGGGTACCTTTTGAAGGTTTCCCCCTCGAAACCAAAAAAAAAAAAGGACTACATGCATGGGTGCTGCGTGTCTAGCTTTCACCCTCTATTTTATTTCAGTTGCAGATCAGGAACTAGTAATAAACGGTTCCCTAATAGCGTTTTGACCGACATCGCATCTGTCTCCATAGGTGGAGGTGACTACTTACCATAAGTTGGCGCGTCTGCTTGTTTACCAGTGATGAGTATAAAAACAATTTACAAAAAAAAATTACAAGTTAGTATTCGATTTGCTTAACATATGTACCAAAGTATGCTGTGATATAGAAACTTAGCAAAATATTACATTTACCCTAATAAATGTGCTGGTAACACACCGACTCCATCACAAGATATGCGGCAAAGAGCCCATAGTAGACGGAACCTTCAAGCTAATTTATTACTCCCTCAGGTCGAGATACATCTGGCATACGTAATCTAGTCTTTGTAAACAGACGTATAAGATAACACTGCTACATACATATTTATGCAAACGTATTTATCGTAGGGAACAATATGTATATATCTACCTACTTATGGCAGAGCACACGAGTTTTACTTTTGTAACTATTTAATCCTTCATTTTTTTAAACGCAACTTGGCTGTGTTTGTGTATTAAAATTATTTTAATATTAAGATATGTCAACTAACTAGGAACCTTAACAACAATGATCATAAAATATTTACCTAAATGAAAATCAGACTTTTAATTTATAATTAAACAACTAATTTATTATTAAACAAACAATGTATATATTAATACGAGAAGAGAAAATTTTGTACCCCTTTTTTCCTCTGTTTCTTTACCGACTTTTTTGCTATTCTTTTGTTTGCTTGTGGGAACGCTATTTAATATATTCCTAGTTTTTTTTGTTGGTCAATTATTAAATACACGTCGAACTTCGACCACTTAGCAAACAATATATAAAACGACATCCCCAACTCTCCATCTCACCAATCAATAAAAAAGTATTCTCAATAAGTAATAATTATTTGTGGTAGAATTCGCTGTGGTCTCCGGGGGAAATTCCAACCAATGCAGCTGCTCATTTATTGCTCAGACTTACTACCTTTGGGAAATAGAACAAATTCCTCTTTTTACACCAAGAAGGTTTCACAAATTAGAATATAATTTTTACAAAAAAAGAAGACTTAGATCGTATGTTGGACCATCGGCCCTCACTTTACTTCGTAAAATTTACCGGAACAGATCCATTTCCAGGGGTGAAAAGTATTCTAGATCATGACTCATAATATAAGTTCCAAACACTCAATAATCATATAAATCTATTCAAAGTTTTTAGTTTTACACATATTCAGACAGACACACAGACAGAAAAACAAAAATTCCAAAAAATATATGTATAACCCTCTGCATCGATAACAACCTCTACCTATATTCAATTAAAATTTCTAAAACAATATTCGATTATCATTAAGATTAGTTACATTTGTACTGTTACTCAGTACAGATAAGCGAAATCATTCTATGAAAAAATTACATAACTACCTACCCACAGTCCCTCAGACTGCTGACAAAACAAATTGCTTGCTAAGAGCAAACCCACGCATGTCTAACGTCGACGGGGGCACGCATGGCATTATGGATGACGAGAAGGTACATTAAGACACGAAACGTAAAGATACTGCCAGTAACGTACAGAAAAATAGGACCGAACTCTATGAGACCTTAGTTAGTGTTAATAAATTTGAAACAAGCCTTATGATCAGTAGTCAATGTTGGTTAATATATATAAACAACATATGTTGTTGCTGTTGGAGATTTCTCATTGAAATTAATCCATCATCTGCTATTTTTTTTCTGCTTAAAACACGAAATAACTTAAACTACTCGATAAGGTATAAAATTTTACTTATCATTACCTAAAGTAGAGCCGAAATACATACATTACCGAAATATTTAAATTTCCACGAGTAGCATACCTATACATATATTAAAATTTTAACTGATCGCTTTCTGTACATGAAAGATATATGAGAAAAACTATCATTAGGGGTCTTTATTAACGCAATAGAAACCAAAACAGTAGTTGTTAGAATTTGTGTCTGTTTGTCGTTGCGTTTGTGCTCGCTAATCTCAGAAACGGCTTAACTGATTTCGTTATTGTTTTAAATAATGTATTGCAGTAAGCATCACTTAATATTCAAAGTTCGTTTCATACCAATCCGTCCATAAATAGATGAATTATAAATTAATATATTTATAATCCATAGAATGAGAAAAACCCAGTCCTAAAACAGCTTACTAGTACATACGTGAATGAGATAAAACAAATAACTAAAATCCGAGTACAAAATTCAGCTGTCATATGAATGACCACTCTGACCGGAAATCGATTAAGGCATCCTTTGTTAGGTACTCAGCGTCACAAGCAAATAATTTACGTTCGGCTCGACGTCAAAAGTCCTGTCGTCGATGTAAAACTATATTTTTTTATATATAAACAATCCCACCGGACGGTAAGCGGTGATGAAGTCTAAGATGTTGAACGCACTAACTTATAAATAGCCTATTCACTCTCTTCTTGAGGACTCCCACATTATCAGTAGTCGAGGACACCGACGCGGGCAAATTATTCCAGTCCTTTGCAGTGCGAAAATCTCAGAACTATATTTTATTCATGATAGAGATTATGTAAAAATATACGAGTACATATATAACAACGTTATAACTAGAATTTTTGTTATCTGAAGCGGATAATGTCGCCGTTTGTAAACGTTATGTAAAGCTATTAAGATCAATAGGATTTTTTTTATATTGCGAGTACACAATGAGAGATCACTCAAGTTCGAGTGACGTAATTTAATTAACAAAACCTAGGAAAAAACAGATTTAGAAAAGAAAAAGAAAAATTAATAAACTTATAATTCATTCACTATAAAATTCCCTTCTATCTATTGTCCATTCCATGCTTTATTAGCATACATAATTAATTACTGCAGCGTCCGTCCGTAAGCCGATAATTCAGCTAATACCCCGTGTTGGGCGCTATACGACGGCGGCGCGAACTACCGATACGATTGTAGGGATAGGTTTAATCCCCCGCAACTAATTGAAATTTTCAGTACTGGACTATTAAGCTCCATTTTGTTTCTTTCAATCTTGATAACCCTATATTAGGTTTCTCTATTAAAGGTGTACAGTGAATATATCGCACCTTTAGAATGAAAGTGACTTAACTCAAAATTCCATAAATTCCAGATTTTACTATAAATTTAGTTAAAAAAGCCTACTCTAAAACCCCATGGTGAAAAAGAGCCCGTATTATGAGTGAGAAAGGGAAAAAGGGAAAACCTCATACAAAACTCACGTCTCTTTAAATTTACTCAAGACTTTCTTCGTCATTTCCCATACATTGCAATTTTTGAGTTAGTCCCTTTCATTCTAAGAGTGCGATATGGAAGCTTTGGAAATTCTTATTTTCCATCTTTCTTCTTCTTTCTTGGCTGACAACGCATTAGTGATGCCTTTGGTGTTATTAATGTCCATTGGCGACGGTAACCACTTCCCATCAGGTAGCTCGTGTGCTCGTTTGTCGGCTATTTATATTAAAAAAAATGTATTGAACCGAGTATCGTGTTTTGTGTGTGTGCCAATAAATGTACTTCTATCGCTGTTGTGATTACCCTTATTATAATGTAATTGTAATTAAATACTCTTTCAAAGATTTTATTAAAGTCAGATGATATAAAGGATAAAATTTTAAATTCATGGCGTCAAAATGGGATATAATTTTATCATGATCCATTAAAATTGGATAGTAATCAATATCAAGTGATTTATTAAAGATAAATAATGCAATGATCATAGACTCAATTATCACTGAAGAAAATTTCTCATTAATTTGATGATTGATTTATGATTGATTGATTTGAATGATTTATGAATTACTGTTATTTAATAGAAAGAAAGAAAGAAGAAAGAAATACATTTATTTACAACTTATACTGCACACATTATATTAAAAAAATAAATAAAAAAAAGGAACATAAAAAATATAAAACAAAATTAAAATTTAAAAGTATTTACCTATGAAATTGCCGTTTTTCATGAAATAAATGAAGCGTATTTTTTTTTCTATATTTTTTATTCTTATATTTATTCTTATATATTCTTATATTTTATATTAATCAAAGTAATCATCCATGCAATCAATGCATCTTTGCCAACGCATTGGTAGCTTATTGATGCCCTTTTTGAAAAAATCAGCTGGACGGGAGGGAACAAATTTTTCAAAGGCATTTTGTACTGTCTCTCGGGTATTGAATTTTTTTCCCGCCAAGAAATTATCCAAATTCTGGAAAAAGTAGAAGTCTGTAGGCGCAAGGCCTGGTGAGTACGGCAGATGACGGAGAACTTCCAACCCCAACTCTTGTAGCTTAGAGACCGTCTGCTGTGCAGTATGAGGTCGCGCGTTGTCGTGCAGGAGCAGTGGAACCGAACGATTGACCAAAGCTTGTCGGAGACGTGTGAGCTTAGCCATCATTGTGTTCAGTTCTTCACAATACACATCTGCAGTAATGCTCGTCCCGTTTGGTAAGAAGCTGTGATGAATTACACCCGCGTTAGACCACCAAAGAATGACCATCACTTTTCTAGGGGTAAGTTTTCGTTTAGGGCATTGTTTGGGTGCTGAACCAGGGTCCAACCAACTTGCTGAGCGCTTACGATTGTCGAACAGGATAAATTTCTCGTCACAAGTAACAATGCGGTTCAGAATTTCTTCATTTGTATGCCTGTTGAGCAGTGCAAGGCGCGTCTTGACGCGTACTTCGCGCTGGTGATCATTAAGTTCGTGGAGTACCCATTTGTCAAGCTTTTTTATCTTGCCAATTTGACGCAAATGGACCAATATTGTTTTGATGCTAATGTCGAAAGCTGCTGCTAATTCAGCCGTAGATTGAGTTTCATCAGCTTCCACAATCGCCTTTAATTCGTCATTGTCGACCAAAGTTTTCGGACCACCACGGGGTTCATTTTTCAGGTCAAAATTTCCAGAACGGAAGCGGACAAACCAATAACGAGTGGTGCGTTCGTTTGTAGTGTTCGCTTATAAACGTCGTTGATGTTGCGTGCCGCTTGTGTCGCTTTGCTGCCACGACGGTACTCATACTCCATAATTACTCGAATTTTTAACGTATCCATGATGACGAAAAATGTTCGACTGCGTTGAAAACAAAACACTAACTATTAAACAAATGGCGATTTTAGAAAAAAGAATTCCATGTTTTAAAAATAAAATTAATTTGAAATTAGAATTATCAGCCAAAAAAAATATTTTGATTTGAAATAGCTAGTACAGCAAAACGGCAATTTCATAGGTAAAGACCTAATATTTGATGACCTTAGCCCAGCTTAATTCGGTTCCCAGCTGGTGTAACACATAAATGTTTGTTCTGAAGAGTGGGTGTTTGTACGGAACACAGGGAATCCTAGTGCAAGGGTATGAGTGTGTGAACGGTATTTATTATTATTTACATCCTATATGTATACTGTAATGTATAAAAACGAACAATATTGGTATGGTATATAAAGATATCCCGTAATATTACACCATAACTACCCAATAATATTAAGCCCCTAGGCTCGCATCGTGTTCCT
The DNA here is from genome assembly GCA_003671415.1 of Megathymus violae. Taxonomy (NCBI): domain Eukaryota; kingdom Metazoa; phylum Arthropoda; class Insecta; order Lepidoptera; family Hesperiidae; genus Megathymus; species Megathymus violae. The sequence goes on along the minus strand of PDGT01000016.1, from coordinate 5,835,869 downwards.
ACAGTTACCGCTGTTAAATTTTACCCAACAAGTTATCTGATCGTTCGATGATCTTACACAATATTCCTTCATAAAAGTGTATATAATAAGCAGTTAAGGTTCCGACCTTTCACATTACTGCCGAACGATAACTTACTAGGGTATGTCATATTTTTACATTCTAGATTCATGTTAATTTTCTTATTAAACACACATTTTTTTAATCACGTTAATGTATGTAAAGGTTCATCTTATGATGATCGTGTACCTTCTGAGTAACTTGGCCACTAAAGTCATATTTATACTGATGTATATTTCGTGGAAACGAATAATTACAGAAGAAAAACATTTGCCGTACCAGCTAGTATAAATATGTCGGCTAAAACATTTTTTCACATGTATAAATTTTTTTACCTCTAATTTTCTCTTTAAAATAAATAAATTAAAGTCACCATAGCTGCGTTGCCCATGAATAAAACGGACATTAGATATAATATTTTATAAAAATATATATTTTTAGGGACATTTAAAAATACGTCAATAACGTTATAATTTTCGCAAAATAGTAATAAAACGCTTGCGTAATAACATGTCGAATTAATATACTTCGCACTAAGCAGAAGCAGTACGTAGAATAGTTAATAACGAAGCCACAATTTTGTCTCGAGAGATCGGTGTCTTGTATTTACCTTCGTCCCCACTTTATCGATTCATTCGTCCATTCGTCCATTTGTCGGACCGGAACAGGAATAGTCACAATATAGCCTCGTAAAATCCATGTTTACAGAGCAGTTAGCATGGACAATAAAAGTGGTAAGTTTAGTAGTAAGCTAGCACGTTTGCCCCAACATGCTATGTACCTAAACTTGTTGCGCGCTTATCGCTGCCAAACGCCATACAGATGGCGTGATGAGTCATCGACCAAATGGCTAAATCTGGTTTTAACTGATTCACTAAGAAAGTGTGCCAAGTTAGGGAGTGCTGTTATGATTGGTATTCATTTGGCACGTTAAAACTTCCCGCACGAAAAACTGGATTCAAATTTATGAAGAAAGTTATGCCAAGTATTCCGCGCTGAGTACTGAAATTCTGTTATTTAAAATTTTTAACTCATAATTTTAGTTTCTAGCCAAGCTACCCAAAAATTTTTCCAAATGATGCTGTTTCGAAACGTGAATTATCCCGACCATCCAGAATTAGTGCATTTAAAAGGCAATGGACGAACATAATTCACACAGATGTATTAAGGCAGAAGAGTCGTTTCTAGATATAATTAACGCCACGACTTCATTACTAAAAAACACACAAAAAGGCACGCTTGCAACTAAATTTCAATGGAAAATATTTTACTTTAAATAATACTACCGAATTGAATCGCATATCAAATTACGACATCATTGGTAAGTATAGCAATGGAAGGTAATTAAGAGGCTCCGTATAAGTTATGTTAATTAAATTCACTGATTGGTATCGCATTGAATGCTCGGCGGGGTAATGGAGATTGGAGAGCAATGTATCGATTTTTATAGACTTAATTGTCGATTCGGAATAAAGATTTTTTTTTTACTTTGTTACACTTTCCTTAAAAATATTTGTAAAATGAAAATGTACAGTACCAATTTATTTGAAAACAACATTTAATAAAATGGTTTACACGGTTTTTTATGTTAACAGATGGCAAACCAGTGAAAGGGTGAGATTGTAAGTAAGCATCGCTGCATGTGGCCATCCTAGTAGCGTCTCCTACGCGTTGCCGATCAGGAAGAAAGCCATGAAGTTGCTTGATAACTGAGTTTTAAATTGAAAACCGAAAGAGGTTAAAAATATTCTTTGGTTATTTTAAAAGGTGAGTGATAGTCCAGGTACATGAAGCACATTGAAAACACACACCAGTTTTTACAACAGCAAAATGTAACAGAAAAGACCGAGAGATTAGTTTGAGTCGTTCTTCGTCATTGTTCCTAGCAGGCAAGAAAATCTAAAAATAAACTAGAACTAAACAAACTCAAGTAGAAGAACCGATTCCTAAAATAACAGAATAAATATAGTTACATATATAAATATGTTTTTTTAATATTCCGGTCATTTACCCGTGTCTTTACCTATGTACACGCTACAACGACGCTCCAGGGTCGCTTACGTGTCGGTCACTTAAAAGTCAAAGCAAAATATTCTAATGACACCTATTATATCAAATATCTAAATGTGACAACTAAAATATAAAAAGAAAGTAACATAATATTCTAAAAATATGTTTACGTAGCTGCAGTTAATGTAGCCACTCTGAAAATTTCCTCACCACATATCAGATGTCCGGTCATTAGCTCGACAATAGACCGATCGACGTCCACATAATGAATGTCTATTAAACATGACTTAGGAATTTTACGCAGTAACCTAAGATGCTTCTAGTATCTTATTTTCTTTAAGTCGACGAATACAAAATACTGGACAAAAAAACCTACTTGAATTTTTGTTCTCTTTGCCGACTTCAAAAAAAAAGAAGGCTCCTAATTTAGTTATTAAATGATTTGGAAAAATATTTTTTTTATTTGAGAGGGTTTTCTAGTTTTGTCCTACAAAACAAAACAGCAGAAAAAACGAAGAGATTTATCTTTACCATTGGGGATATTTTAATCTTTATCTTAGTATGTTATTCAGAAGTCTGTTTTTATTTAAATAAATAAAATTTAGTTTCAGATTCAATATCAAAGTTTTAATACATGTGAAACACAATCGATTAAAAATCTAGTAATTGGAAATACATACGGTTGAAAATCGAGCTTATGTCGTAACTAAATAGCTGAACAAGTATTTAATTCAGATTAGCAAGTGGCTTTTAAATAATTCTAAGAAATATATACAAATTTAAACCTACTACGGGCATTTAGCCTGGTCATTGACATAACAATAATTAATAAACAGAATATTTTACCAAAAAACCATAACACGGTCTCTCAAATCAATTCAATATTCAAGGTTTTCTTTCAAATTTTGTAGCTTTGATTCAATTTACATGTGTGTTGAGCATTGTTCACTTTTTTTTGAAAATCAACACACAAAGTTTCTATATGATATAGGTATAATAACTTCTCTAAGTTCCCCGGCTCGTCTATCGCAACTGATTGGCAAACTTAAGTAACGCCGACCCTGAATTCGAGAGCTAATTTTGTTTTTGTTTACAAAATGTAATGTGCACTTCGATGCAGTGAACGGTATGGGAAGGTTGTGCCGTCGCTTCTGGTTGTTTACAATAAATAATCAAGCTGGCTGCTTCACCCGACGGAAGAAGTGGCAAAAAACTCCTAAGCTGAATATGTTTCTAAAGAAGAGCTATAGAAAACATTTTCTATTGATGATTCAGTATTAAATTCATCTCCTAACCATTTATTACTTAATTATTCATTTAATTTACAGTGATATTTCATCATAAAAATGTTTTTGAAACAAGCATCGGTCTTACAAATCAGACGGAATTTTATTTAAAAATTTTAGAACAAAACCCACGAACGCACTATGACTCTTGCTAATTATAAAACTTGATATATTCAATTTTGCCTAAATTCTAGTATTGAAACTGTGGGTGTCACTTTTCCTAACAAAAATATCTAAGTATTTCTACACATATTTGCGCTTTACCATCTCAGGTTGGCCACATACTATCAGGAGGTATTGTAAACCATGACTTTGTAATAAATATAATAATGCCCAAAATATATTGCGAAACGATAGTTAATATGTTAATTTCATTAAAATGGTCTCTAGTCCCACTGTGAAGAGAGGCCCATGCCATATACATGTATACACGTAGCTCGTCTTGACTTCAACTCATTAATAGTGGGCAAATTGGACGAATCTCGTGTCATTCTTAAGGAGGCATTCCACCGCGCTGTCCAAAAAAAAAAATAAGCTATTCAAATAACGAACGTATTATTATGCTTTTTTTTGTTTTTCCAGCACGACGCAGCAGCCAAACAAAATAGAGTCGAGTGCTTAAAGAGCAAATAGGTTTAGTAAGCTCTGGAATAATAAGTAAATAGAAAGAGCACGACTTGGCCGAGAAGAATAGATGGGCACTGTGTAATTAAAATTTTAGGGTTGGCAGTTTAACAATTTTCCGAGAGTCCCGACATTGCGACCTCGGAAGGAGGTGGCTTTCGTCGCACTGAATATTTACATTCCCTAACTCATTTGTAACCCATAAATAGACGTTTAGGTTACAAATATTGTCATATATACATAAGTTCTGGTTGTTTACTACATTAAGGAGCTGTATCTGTATTTTTAGAAATAATATCATCGTATTTCTAGACGGCTTAAGATCATAAATTATGTTATATGAAAGTAAAATTTTCATTCTCATACAAGAAATGCCTATTAATAATTGCTAATCTAAGCCATAAACTTTCTTACACATTTATACACAGTAATACACACACACACACACATACATACATATATATATATATATATATATATAGATACACACACTTGATATTAATTATATTCCGAAAATTCTACTTATTGCCCAATTATGTACATCACTCCCTTCCATAATATGTTATATGACTATTCTGATCTCTTAATTCAATCCCGTTATAAATAATGTAATTTAAATATTCAATAAAAAAAAAAAACAAATTCTCGTAAAAGTCAACGAGACATACTTGAATATAAATTGTGCAAAAAGAAGCCACTTATATTTCCGAGTTAAATTCTATCGAAACTAGGTCATAATACACTTGGTTACACGGAAATTTGCTATTTCAGGAGAGCGATGTCTCTTGTCGAGCATGGTCGAACTGCACCGTCCGTGGCA
>PDGT01000016.1:5730659-5819725 GCA_003671415.1 Megathymus violae | reverse complement strand
ATATAGGGTGTATATATATATATATATATATATATATATAAGATAATTCAGTAGCAGCTGCAACTACATTATTCATTAAATTGATTTAGCGCTCCGAAGGTCCACCGCTTGAGAAAGAAAGTAAGGATAAGTAAATTCAGACAAAAAAGGGACCATTACCCAGCATCAAAGGATGTATGGGTTATTGAAACCGATCGTTAAAAGCTATAGGTGACTTGATCGAATAGGTTTTTTATAGTGTCAGACGAGCACTTCACAACTAAGTTCCACAAAGTAGTTGATCATGTGATTGAGGTAAAAGATTATGTTTGAAACAGCAATCTCTCTCTAGTGTACTATTAAATTTTAACAATATATAAGATATTTAATTTGCCAGAAAAAGTCTTAATGCAAAGTTAAGTCTGCGAACAAAGTTTCCCACTATCAAACGCTATAAACGATACTATCTCACGCTGCATTGAGATATATTACTTCAAGAGTATCTTCGAAAACACTGGAAATACTCAAAATTCAGTTTGTCTAAGACACTCTAACACAGATGTGTCACTACATCAAAATGCACTCAGGTTCACTCGGCGAATAGTTTTAAATTGCAACCCACCAACACTTTGCCAAGTGATTTAATTCTTTTCTTCAGTTTTAAAATGCCAACTGTAATTGGACATTACGTCTTAATGATGAGGAAAAGTTTTTTTTTTTTATGTTATACTAAATTGACTTTTAAGGAAACCTGTTTTACAAATGAGGTAAATTACTTTTTAATAGATAATCACCAACTTTGCCTTGTTTCATTTTCTTTCAAATGCGTGTTTAATTGTGTGAAGCACTTTTAGGTAATCGTGGTAAATTATTTTTATTGTTCGGGTATTTACACTATTTATATTGTACAGCGATATTTTAAATCGTCAATTTCGTCATGATCGCGAATCTTATCGTGTCTATGATTTGTAAATAAGTAAAAATATTGACATAAAATACATAATTTACATACATATTTAAAATCAGAAGCTTAAGAACTTTTACTTCTACTCAAAAGATTTAAGTCTATTGGTGTTGATAAATATTTTTGTACCTTCAAAAGCTCTATCCACTTAAAACCTGTCATTCAGTGTGCGGTTTCAATCTTTATTATAACTGACTAGTGGTAACATGAACTTATTATTACAAACCCTTTTGTATTATTCTCCATAACCTGCGATACAAGTGTAACTTCTTCTTTCTTCACTAATTACTCTATATATTTATACTTCTAATATATATTTCTTACATGCATATCTATACAACTATATCTGCATATATGTATACGTCTACAGCTTTGCTTAAGCAGTTAAGTCTCATAATTAGTTAAAAACTTGGGTGTAAGAATGCTTTTCATATTCCGCTAAACCATTTCATATAAGAGAATTGAGTCGCGTCACTTACTCTATATAATTATACATCTAGTATATATTTCTTACATGCATATCTATACAACTATACCTGCATATATTACACATAACCTGAAACTTTCCCGAGCGAAGCCGGATATTTTGACGATTTCGAAAAACAGGTCGCATACGAGTTGCTACTTACCCACACATACACAATGTTAGAATATTGTGAACTAACACCCTCTCACCATGAAACGTACTAATTTTACACCAGAATTACTTGGTAAAAACTTGTGTACTTTTAATTAGGCACGCAAAAAAAACTTCCGCTGTGAGTCGCGCGGGGTCGCGATACCAGAGCTCCCAAATTGTATTTTTAACGTATTTTGCAGAAATTAAATATAAAACTTTAAGCAGTAACTTCAAACAACACTTACATTAAATTAGTTTGTCTGGTAGAATATATAATATGGTAATTCAAATATAACATTTATATTTATCAATATGCATACTGAAAACCACAAGGCAAGATTTTAATTGTTTATCACATTTCCTTATATCCATATCAGCTAGCAAGAGAGTAACAGATATATTTTTGTGGTACTATGGTCGTATGTAAAAGCTCTGATTATTAAAAACGCTGTACCGATCTTCATGTGATCTTTATCAATAAATAGAGGGGAACAAAGGATTAGGTGTAAGAAGAAAATAGGAAAAAATTATAAAACATTCGGTATAAACCAGTAAGTTGTTACAATTTATGTAAAGTTTATGTTACTATATATCTTATCAGTATACCGCTATTTCTGTCATGACGTTCCAAAGGCAGAATGGTTTTAGCATTAAATTCGTCTTTGTATCTACTTTTCATATAGTTCATGGGATTTAAATAAATAAATGATATTTGTAAACTCAAAGATCGTATTTCCATAAGCGAAACGAGACGTGTTACTAGTATTTTGATAATTTACAAAAAGATTTGATAAGATTTCAGTTACGTCTATCAGTTAGCCCAACATAATGGACTAAATTTTTATTCATCTTGATTATACCAAAACTAAATAAATTTATCAGCCTGATAAAAATTTATATGTAAATTCAGAATTTTAATTTCTTATATTATACATGATCTATATAATTACTTTACTTGAAATAAGAAAACGGTACGTTATATAAGCTTCACCGCATCCGCTCTAGGCAGCTCTTATAAATATCAATGAAACTGCACTGTTCCTGAAGGCTTATACTTGTTATTCTCCGAAGTCATCTTTTCAATGTCGCCTTTTAAAAGTTCAATTATTGCCCCCACGGCAGCACGATCATAAATTATTGTTTTTAATTCTCGTAATAAAATATTTCGAATCAGTAAGTTTATTTTACCGACGTTTATTAGTATTGTGTCTGTCTTGTATTTTATTAGGCTACAACTATGACAAACTTTATTAAAATTAATTTCTTTTATATAAACATGTCGTGTAAAATATAAATAATATTTTCGCACTTTTACAAATAGATTTGAGCAAATAAAAAATTATCTTATTGAAAAAAGAGTAGAATTATATTTCAGTTAAGCTATAAATAGCCACTCCACTTTGAAGTGCTTGGCTTACGATGGCTTATGTTAATCATAAACGATTGAGCGAATTTTAATATGTCGCTAATTATATGAGTTAGTTGCAAAATTTCATAACAATTGCGGGCTTTTGAGGACACGGTAAGCCGATATTTACGATTGTTCTCATTAGATAATCGCAATAACCATGTCGCAAAACTCCAACAATTGATTATTAATTGATAATTAACACTAATCTACCACTGTTCCGTACTAAAGTACCATGGTGAAATGCGCTCTAAGCCTTTATCACACCCGTGGCCCTAACGTGGCCGATAGTGGCTGTAGTTCTTGAACCCGCGGTCAAAAATGGGTTGCAATGACGATTTAAATGTAGGTAGACTACATACCCATTTGGTTTTTGCTATTTGTGAAATTAAAGATGTAAGAATACACGACTTTACATAAAATTATGCGACTCTACGCTTTTTATTCCTTGTATAATATATATCAAAATTATAATAAACCTGTCTATAGAACACTAAAAATATTTTCGTATCGTTAAAATATTGTAAGTAATAGGCACTGAGCGTGATCAAAAATAATCTGAAACTTCTGCACGCTCAAATAATGTCGTAACAATTCTAACATGAAAACGTCACGCAAACTCAATCGATTATATTAATCGATTACAAAACTTTTTTTAAAAGTATAAACACATAAATTTAGTCTGTATTCCAAAAAAAATTTCGAGAAGTAACATTTAGTTAAGTTAACAATATTAACACAAACTTTTTAACGACTTATAGCAACCTAATAATATCCAATTTACAAACTTATTTTATTTACGTACGTACGTATTTTGTACCGAAATACTTCTTCTTCTTAGTCGGTTTCTTCATTGCTGATGGTGGTGCCCGTTCTGATAAGTCTTGGTGGCGGAGCTGACGAGTCCGCGGGAGCTGGTCAGCTCTATCGACATACATAAGTTTGGTCTTTGTTTTATTAATTGTAAGCCCAACAGACAGACTTTCATTCTCCACTCTTCTGAATAGTTCAGCCATCTCAATCTCTGATGCTGCAAACAGCGTGGTGTCATCTGCATACCTGAGGTTGCTGATCTTTTTGCCACCAACTGTGACGCCTTCTTCCCATTTATCCAAGGCCCTTCTCATAATGTACTCCCCGTAGATGTTGAAGAGGATCAGGAATAAAACGCTTTCTTGGCATACTCCGTTCTCTGGTTTGAATGGCCTTGAGATTATATCATTAATCCTGATCATCGATTCACCGTCTGCGTACAGGCTCGAGATCAGTGCTGGAAGATGTGAAGAAACACCCATTTCCTGCAGAATGCGCCATAAACAATCCCATCGAACGCAGTTAAATGTTTTGGCGTAGAAAATGAAGCACATGAGCATCGGTATGTTAAACTCTCAGCTCTTCTCTATCATTTGCCTCACGTTCACTATTTGCTCTCTCGTGCCTCATCCTTTGACAAAACCAGCCTGTTCACTAGATATTTGCCATTGCAGGTAGGATTGTAGACGCTCGTGAATTATATAGAGCATGATGTTCCTAACATGAGATACGAGCGCCACAGTTCGGTAGTTCTCGCATGTTTTTGTTGAGCCTTTCTTGTGGATTGGAAATAGTATGGGCTGTTTCCAATCATTTGCCCATTTGCCTGTTTGCCATACCTCGTTGCATAAATCCACTAGGATATTTACACCTACGTCACCAAGATATTCAATCCTTCAGCGAATATTGTGTCTCTGCTGGCTGATTTATTGGTCTTTAGTTTCCGTAGAGCATGTCTCACCTCTGACTCTAGTATAAGGGGTTCCATGTTCTGTTGTTCAATAGGTATTATAGCGCTCTTAGTTATCCTGCTTTCAGCAATAAGATCGCCACCTCTCCATAACAAGGTCTATGTGCGTTACCAGCCTTCCCTCCGTATCTTCAATGGCCTAGGTTTTCGGCTTAAACTCACGAGTAATACTCTTCACCTTAAGAAACAACTTTGTGTGCAAATGTTGAGCGGGAGCTTCAATATTTTGACAAATTAAGTTAAGGTGTTGATTGTAGTCTGTAGTTGTAGTAGTTGTACCGAAATACATTCTCACGTATTTGGATAGAATTTATCTATCGTGTATCGCTAGTAGCTAGGATTAATTTTGTTGGTGACATGAACACACACAAATTAAATATCCGAGCAACCAAGACCAGAGACCAAACATTTATGTGCGGTTAAATAATGTAATTAAAGATTATTTTCATACAAATTTTAGAATTGTTTTTACTGCAAATTAACAACTTGCATTAGTTAGCTACGCCTTCCATCACGAAGGAAATAGTTATAAAAAGAGATTATAATATTCCTTAAAACATAAAATCTACATGCCTCTATTTAAAAAGTCGTCATATCTATTAAATACATCTATTACCTTAAATTAAGCGTTAACAATGTGAAATTATCTAGAACGATATTTCCAGCCGACTAATGTAATTTCATACAAATTTTAATATTGTTCCTGTTTCTAATAAAAATAACATACGTGGCCTCCTCCTGTCTTAAAGAGATCAAACATGCGAGTATTTTAATGTAAATTATAACTCAATACTACTTCTTTTAGGACATTAATATACCAAATGTTTATAAACTTAGTTATATGTATGTACTTATGTATGCAATAATATTAAAATATAACATGATACTAAAACAACGAGGTTTCATTACGAGAAACAAACTAGAACCTTTCTCTGAGAATTTATATCACATCGTATTTTCATTACAACGTAATGATGCGGTTTTATATGGCAAAGTTGAGTATTTCATTACGAGAAATGAGCTCTTTGCTGGTAATGACAGCCCGTTTTCACTCTTCATCAGGTCTGGTTCTATTAATTCAGCATCGGATCTACTAAATTGCAATTTAAAACTATGAAAGTCTTACCAAATAAAAGATCTTTTTCCCTAATGAAATTTAAATCAAACAGCATTCCAACGGTGATATTCCACTAATCCTAGTTGAGCGCAGTTTTGCAAATTGAATTCGGTTGTAAAGCACAACTGGGCAGCAGTTGAAATATCACCCTTTCACTGTAAAACACATTTATCGTAACTGTGCTGTTTTGCTATTTTAAAGCGAAGTTAAGTGGAGGGAACAATGTACTTAGATGCCAGATGACCGGCCAGAATCACGAGGTTATTGCTGTCCTATCTTGTAGATTTACTGAGTCATTTATTAATTTGTTTATATGCGTATAAGTATTACTGGATTCTGGAATTGTGTTACGAAACTGCTTACTTTAATAATATTTTCAAATACATTTTAACTGTAACAGGGGTATTGGACATGAGTTTAACATTAAGTTAGTTTAAGTGCGTTCTGTAACTGTAAGTAGGAAAAGAAACTAGTCGGAAGTTTCTTGGCGCTTATTCCTCCGGGACCACTCATGGTAGGGATTTGTTGAAGCGATGGCGTAGATTGACGTTCGAAAAGAAAACTACGAATAAAATATTATTTCATTTCAATTGTAAAATGCACAATAGGGTTTTAAGATAAAATACGAGCCGCAAAACGTTACCTACGGGCGTGATCCATTATTTTGGCTTTGTATACATCTGTTCATTTTTCTTCATCTTAACGTGGATTCATCTTTGTGCTATTTTCTAATAAAATGATTGTTAATATACAAGCAGTGTAAAAACAAGCGAATCGATATTAAAAGTAACGATGGTCTGTCAAACCACATGTTAATTATAACTTTGTAGTTGTCCATATGTTTTCTATTGTGTTGTAACAGAATTGAACGTACCCAACCATAACTGTTCTAAGGTTGAAAAATAAAGCCTGTGATTACAACATCTCCCATGCAGTTTTGTAGACAACCAATGGTTTTGTAATAAACGTATTACAAATGTGTAAATGTTTTATTAATCTTTTTTTTAACAATTGTTACTGTAATATTTAAAAAGGTTATCTGGAAGAAATCCTGTTTAGCGATAAGATCGCCTTTTGTATCTACAATTCTTAGCACTACAGTGTTAAATCTATCCAAACATTTTGGTGTGCAATAAAGTGTATAAAATAAAATAAATAAACATCAATAAGTACTCGTACTTAATTCTTTTTTTATATTATTATTGTGTTATATATTTTAAATAATTAAAAACAATGTAATTCGAAAAAAAAATATTGCAATAAATTATGATCGGTATATACTAATATCCCATTATTTGATAAGTCGATATAACTGAAGGGAAACAGAAGTTTCGAAACATATTTCCATCCATAGACGGAATTTTGTATAAGGTTTCCCTTAATCTAATATATCTCCCGTTCGTTATTATCCAAAAAGTTGCCTAAATGTATTAGGAATGAAATATCCATTTAATACGCGTGATTTTATTACATTCGCTGGATTATAATGGATGTTGTCAGAGATTCTGGAATATTAAGTAATAATGTACTCGTAGGTGCCACAAACACGCTCTGCTGAATAAAACAAATATATTTCGATTTAGATGCTAAATGGTTAAGTGACAAGGCAATTTGAATACTCATTTTGGTTCTTAATCATCGAAGTAAAACCCCAACAACCGACTTGAATAAACAAGGATGTTCTTTATTCGTCTGTATTTTTTATCGTTGTTACCTCAGAATTCCATCATTTATTAACCGATTTGTAAAATTCCTTTTTTGTTCGGGAGGGTATACTACCCGTTTAGTCTCGCTTATTTGAAGAAAAAATACCATCCCAAAAGGTGAAAAATAGGAGATGAAACCAACAAATGCACCTTCTACAAATTGTAGTTGGTTGTTTTGTTAAAATATTTGTTATTTAATAATTAATACGATTGTGAAAAATATATCAGTACTACTACCTACCATCATTATAACTATTGTTTTCGTTTAGCACAAATGTATTAAAATCTTTTACATTATTCGTGTAAAAGATCATCCGTGGCAAAGCGCGTCATAAAACCTTCGATAGTTGCAAGTTGAGCTCTTAATTCCAGCTCAGCAGCTTTACGTTCAAACTCATGCAAGTCGACGGGCGCGTTGAGTGTTAGCTTCGCTCTGATAAGCGTCACCCACGAACATTCTAGGTTAGAGAACGATCAATTTAACAATTTCTGGTAACAATGCATTGATAACTATTCTGTGCCATATATTTATGTTAAGGTTGAACAACCAATACTAACATACCAAACATGAATGACAAATCATGTGAAGATGTAACATAACATGATTAAAACAAAATTTAATGTCTTTTTGTGTAACTACCTTAAGAAGAAAGACATTAGTGATCTATATTCTAAATTATTGAAATAAAGTTCCAAGTCAAAAATAATGTATTAAATTAAGGAGAAAAAGTGGGTGAAAAAGATTTATATCAATATAAATATTGAACAATTTCAAATTAATAATCAGTGGACAAAAGATTTATATAAAGTTTACAGATAATTAAGCTTCATATAATAACAAATGATATTGGAAAATAATTTTTTAAACAATTTTTTCCTGAATCATGAATAGGGATACTCAAAACCTATTCCGTTGTCCTTGTTGTTACAATTGGTAAGTAACTAATAAATAATAACGCACTGTTAACCTTAATAACAAAGAAAATACTGGTCACTATGTTGAAAGTAAACTAACATTCAATTACGTTGGAACCCAACAATAAAACTGTCCAGAAATTAAAGGTTTCATTCATTATTCTTCCACCCACACACCCATAAGGCTGCGAGCAGTATTCTGTGACGTAGAGTCGTCGATTAGGTCTATAACTAATCGATATCATTCGCATGTATCCCGTTATTCACAGGTTTTTCGTATTAATTTAAGTTGTTTTCAAATAGTTATATAAAATAATATTGTAATATAATATATAGTTCATATAACATAATGCAATGCGACATTACGCGAGAGACATTACGAAGTGTCCCTAAGTACTAAGAAGATGTGAACTCAATTTATAAATATCTATGATAAAAAGCGTTAAACAGCCCATTTGTATTTCGGCGAGTTATTTAGCGCAATATCTAGTCCTCTTATAGCGCCAATAATTCATCTCCATTACTGAATATTGCTTTTTTGATTCTGATGTAGTGTACTTTTTATGTTAATAGCCGGCAACGAGCGTCTACCACCTGATGGTAAGATCACCGTCATCCATGGATATCAGTAAAGACCAAAGGTATCACAGATGCTTTGTCGGCCAGGAAATGAGAAGATGGTTTAAAAGAAAGCAAGTACTGGCTCTCAAGCCCCCAGCCGGAACACGACGAGTCGTTTGGCGCTGAGTCAACCAGGAGGGTGGTAGCTAGCCAGGCAGGCTTCACGAAAATATAATAATATCAGTAATAATATTAATGACTTAATAATAATACTGATAATATAATCCTTACGCGAAGCCCTACCACCAAGCAGGTTGGCTTTTGTCGCCTCTTACGACACCCTATTCTGACAGCATGGGATTGGGGGGAGTATTCTAAGCCACCCCAATACGGCCGTACTTTATTTTTAATTCAATAACTTATCTCTTATTCATTTAATACAGATTATTAAATGATTTAAATGAGACATAAGAAATATTGATTTATCCATTTTATCTGCATATATAATAAAATTTTAACTGATCGTTTTATTTCATAAAGGATATATGAAAAAAAACTATTATTAGGGGCATTATTTAACGCAATAGAATCCACAACAATAGAATGTTTGTCTGTGCGTACTAAGCTCAGAAACGGCTTAACCGATTTTGTTACGATTTTCATTAATATAATGTAGTAAGCATAATTTGATATTGAAAACTCGTTTCATTGCTATCCGTCCATAAATTAAAAAAAAATCTATATGTATTTATATACACAAAACGAAAAAAACCCAGTCCTACAACAATGCAGGTGTTATTTCTATGCGTCAGGCGTAGTTTTTCCGAAGCGAAACGACGACGATAGACGTCGTAACATACCATGCTCATCACGTATCACGTATTTTTATAAATTGGTACGGCTGCGTCGAAGAACCACAACTTCGTTATGAAGTACAATTATTCGATAAATTAAACCGCCTCTGCGTTGAATATTAAAAAGGCTTGAAGGCTAGAAAGGCTTGAAAAACGTAATATTGAAATATATATGCGAGGTGTTTGACTGACTGAAAATACACCGTTTATCACTGTAGATTGAATACACTAGATCTTAAATATTTTCGTCTTATATCCTATCTCCATCACATGCCTTGAAGATGCTTACAATGTACCGACTCGGGAACAGCGACGCAGGCAAGCAATTCCATCTCTTCGTAGTACGAGCTATAAGTGACGAGACAAAGCTTCGTGATTACGGGACGGACCTAAACAATGACGTCGAACGGTAGAAATTGAGTGTGGAATTAAATATTGCAACTCCTGCGCACACTGCCAGAAACATATCCTGTAGAATGGCGAAAGATTACCCTATGCTCGAGGTTTCAAAGATTAGTCTTCACTAAATCGGGGTCACCAATAAACATTTTAGGGTGACTCTATATTATTTGTGTATGGAGAATTTCGAACCATGCTTTCAAATATTAAATTTCAAGAGTATCGATATATTTATAGGGTTTAAAATGGACTCGTAGTTCTGTCTGTTGTTTAATTGGGATGCATTGATCAACTACAGGTCGACTATGTGCTCTTTTGCTTCATAAAGTATCATACGGATGGAAATCCATACTGTAATAAAATATTTTCCGTTTCCTGTAGAAATTCAGATTTAAAATTAAATTAATATTTTTTATTTATATTTCCTTTAATTTTTTTTTTGTTTTTATGTTAATAACCGACAAACGAGCAGACGAACCACCTGATGGTAAGCGGCCATCGTCGCCCACGGACATTACAAACACCAAAGGCATTACTAATGCGTTGTCGGCCAGGAAATGAGAAGATGGTTAGAAAGAAAGTAAGTACTGGCTCTCAAGCCCCCAGCCGGAACACGACGAGTCGTTTGGCGGCTGATTCAAGCAGGAGGGTAGTAGCTAGCCAGGCGGACTTCACGGAAAGATAATAATACCAGTAATAATATTAATGACTTAATAATAATACTGATAATATAATCCATACGCGAAGCCCTACCACCAAGCATCAATTAATTAATAATTAATGTCAAGTATAGATTTAAAAATTAGATAAATATAATAATCGTAATGAACCATTTTTTATTCATAATTTGATCTCATAGGTGGACAGATAAATAAATACCCGTTTTTTTTTAATCGTGGGGAATCCTAAAAACGTTAGTTATTTATTAAATATTATTTTAATATTGCGGTGTAATAAAGATAAACTCAACACAGGATCTCTGAGTTTAGGTATAATATTCATGACCACTAAATCATATTACGAGCTAAAAGGAAATTTTGGTCATTTTAACTCAAATTTCTCGGGTCCAACTCCCGCTCGAGGAACTTAAGCAGTTGCCTGCATAAATCTTTTTAGCGGCTTCAGGGAGTTAATTTATAATTTCAGCCATAATAAAAGTTTTTTTTCTTCACAATACAGTTAAATAATCATATTTCTCCAAGAATCATCCACAACGCATTTTTAAAACGATATGATTGTCATTTTGAAAAATGATGCTGGTAATAATATAAAATTATCTTAAAAAATATGCTGTCAATCCCTCTATGGATTGAGTTGGAACAGAGCCGAAATGTATAATATAATTATAGCAAAGCAAGCGAGATATACCTATATAGGTTTGTTCAAACTTAAATCTATCTTCTGCTTGAAAAAACTTTTTAAACAATTTTACTTCACCACCACAGTTTATTTTACGGTTAGATTCAGTTTTTAACAATTGTGAAAGTTTGAGCTTATTTTGAGTTAGGTATAAATAAAAGATTTTACTCGATTAAAAATTGTTTAATTACTTTTATATATGTTATTATTGTTAGTACAAGTATTTGTCAAAAAAATATATGACATATGCCCTAGACTACAATAAACTTTTAAGCACCCAAGAATTATATTATAATTTAACAACTCCATAGAAAAACAAAATTGTCAATAAGAAGTAATCAAAAAGTCAATTCTTCGAATAATACACATGTCAAAAATATAACCCACAATCATGTTACTGAAGCACCTCAATAACTTAAAATTGATTCACCAAATGGCCAAAGAACTTCAGTTTTATCGCAATGTAGTTAGCGCAATGGATATTCTCGCCCTCAATTATAATCCAACATAATGGCGAGCGCCTGTTTATGTTCTAACGGTTATGGGCAAGTTAAAATTCCGTCGTGTACATTTACGATTGGTTTCTTTGTTTACTTGGATGAAAAAAGTTTGCATATGACCTACTTGAACCAGTACTTTATTTACTAACTGCGCCTTAAAGTACTGATTATAATTTGCTTCAAGTAAACGAATCAGTTTGAAGGGTTTGGTGAAGAATTAAGCAACTCCGTATGCGGTTAATAATAAACCTCTTGTGCTAAAATTGCTTGAGGATTTCCCTACTTCAGAGGACCTGTAACGACGTCGTAATAACCCGGGTTATTACCGCTATGTAACAGTCGTTGTAATCGGAGTTCTACAGCACGGAAAATATTAATCTCCCATCACTTAAAGTTGCCACTGAACCCTCCGCCGATTTCCATTTGAGTATTGTGATAAGGTATACTTTTCAATTATGAGTAAAGCCTGTTTATTCGCCAATGTGTAGCACAGTTAAAAGGTAGGACATTGATTGGTAGACATTTTACAAAGCATCTATTATAACCTGGTATAACGGCGTGCCGTATGTGGATGGTAATTAGACGCCAGTATCAGCATAAAAAGTTCATCTTGACACTTCCCATTATACGCACAGACGGAAAAGAACACACAGGAATTCATATCTGACACAATTCAAACGAACCTAAGCCATCTGTGAACTTGATGTCGACGAAAAGGCGAATTGCTCCTTTCTGAATCCGATTGATAAGGTCAATTTCGGTAGACGGGGCTTCAGTCCTGAGATAGAAGCCATACTCCATGCGATATGTGTAATATGTGATATTCAATAGAACATCAACCTGTAGTTTAGTAAGAAATACTGCTATGCTTTGCTGAGCACACACAGTTTCTTCGAAGCTAGTTTGTTCTTATCCTCCACGTGATTCCAAAACTAGATTCATCCGAAATTTCGACACCTTAGACCTCATTGATCGTGTTTTCGGTCACTATTTAAATAAAAATAACTTAGAATGTAAATCTTGTAACAAACATATATGCAACAAAGAGATAAAGATCTATCACACTCGTATAAAAGTTTAAACTGAACCCATCAGTAACTAATGCAATTAAAATATTTACGCTTAATTATACTTTAGATAACTTCACGAGAAACGCTACTCGTAAGCTTAACTTTGCTAGTAGCATCCTGAAATAGAAATAGTTTGACCTATGTATACGTATTTAAACTTGAAAAATACGTAAAATTAGTATTACCGAAAATATTTCGATCCGGTTTGCAGTGGTTAAATGTTTTGAAAAAAAAAAAATCGTCACTCGTCTAAACAAAATGTTTTTAACAGTGAAAATATTTTGCGGAATAAAAAGACTTTTATTCTGAACAGACAATAAAATTATCTTTAACTGTTTCTTGATATAGAAGTTTTGGAAAACGATATCATTAATGAAATCGTATAGGTAATAGAATACGAGAATTTTAATTACATGATGAAATTTTTATTCATAATTTAATGGTAGAATAAAAATTGCACGAAGCCGCTTTTTGATCACTAAAGGTCACCCCACCCATCCAACTTTCAACCACGCCCTTTCTACATTACAATAACTTTCAAGTCGGTCGATTATTCAACTAGTTTATACCGTTTTCGCAAATTTTTAACCTTCTCATTATGAAAAGAACTAAGTTCATCTGTGCCAGGTATGAACAGTTACAATGAATTATTTAAGTAATAAACTATTTACGTAATGCCGCTCGAAAATACAGAGAAATACTGCAGCATCAAACAACGTAAATACACCCTCCTACAAAACGTTTTCTGCTATTTGTATACTGCCTGTAAAGCTATCCACTTTGTCACTAAAGATCAATAGCGCAAATAAAGCTGCACATTCTGCCCGGGATATTCTAGTTAAAGATACTCTTGTTATGACACGCCCCAGGGACTATTTACCTGAAACCAACAGAACGTGTTGAACAAGTTTTAAATAACGAAATGCAATAACGTGTATATTACACTATGGTTGTGTCAAAACGGAAAGATATTTCGAACAATCAGCAATTTGAACGGAGCATTCATTACTATAATAATCAAAAAAATATTAATCAGCTTGAATGTAAAGTTTTACCTTTTACTTGACATATACAATGTGGTTGTCATAACCCGAGGTCGAACCTTGAATATTTTGCTCAACGGGCAAGTTAACTAATAATTAATCTGCATACTCGCCCTAATTATAATACTATCATACTATTGAATGCAAATAAAAACGGCGACGGGAATACATTTTTAATTAAGTCCTTTAGATTGTAACTTTATATATTTTTTTACCTTTGTATATATACAAAAATTGTTGACCTGTATGTAATCCAGACGTTATTATAAAAAAGTGGATAAACATTAAGTGACATAAACCGACGCCAGTCCATTTTCTTCAGCTCTGATGACAGTTTCGCACATGTAATGTATGTGGGTGCAGTGCTACGAGTGCAATGATATTTTTTTTGGGTAGTATTACAAGTACCGATGAGTAATGCAATTAAACTTAAGTTGGGTGAGACAAACTTAACTGAATATTAACTAAAGAGGAAGGGAATGTCATTACAATATAGAAAAAAAAATTATAATCCTTACTCAAAAACGTATGTATATTAATCTAGTATATCTAGTGGTCAGTACAGCACAATAAATAGGACAGTACAATTAAATATTCTCAAAGTACAATAACCTATGTATACTATTAGATACTAAATGCCTATGTAACAAAGTGGATTATTAAAAAATCCATTAAATATTACTCCCAACTTTCATTGTGATCGGTCAAATAGTGTTAAATCCAATTAATCTCAACCATATACCAGCACGTCTATTCTATACTTTTGCGATTGAAAATATTTAATTCCCAATATAATTCTGAGCTACGTTAAGTGTGGTTGATTTACAAAAATTGTACAAGAGAGTATATAAGTACACAAGGTTATAAAAATTGAATTAATCTTAGGGTAGTTCACCACAAGCGTTAGGACGAGCTAGTAAATCTAAAACATTTTAAGATTCCGGTATCGTAAAACAACGAGATTGAATGAGGCTTTTTAAAGAGATACTTTGTTTTATTTTCAATTTACGTCATCGACCTGCCGCTATTGCTTTTCAAGATACAACAGTTTAATTTGAAAATGGATGTAAAAACATCGGATTTATGGTAGGTAAACATAATTGGAAACAAGGTACACTTTTAAAATAGATTGATAGTTAGAATTTTTGTTAGTTTATATAAAGTTTATGAAGACAAAAAGTGTTTTTTTTTATGTTATGATGATGAAGAAATTTATTTCAATCTTTCTGTTTGTGAGATTTT
Source organism: Megathymus violae (assembly GCA_003671415.1). Lineage (NCBI taxonomy): Eukaryota > Metazoa > Arthropoda > Insecta > Lepidoptera > Hesperiidae > Megathymus > Megathymus violae. Next base: position 5,804,206 of record PDGT01000016.1, on the reverse strand, counting down.
TAAAATACAATGTTATCGTAGATTATATATGTATATGGAAGAGCGAACAGCTTCTGAATAAAGTAATGCGCTATAGCATCCAGGACTATTTTTATGTCAATAACTGACAAACGAACAGACGAGCCACCTCATGGTAAGTGGTCACCGTCGCCCATGGACACTATAGGTATCACTGACGCGTTGTCGGCAAATAACAAAAAGAAAGAAAGAATAGGTTTTTCAAGCCCCCAGCCGGAACACGACGACTCGTTTGAAATAATAATTAAGCAGGAAGATTATACCTAGTTAGGCAAGCTTCACGGAAAGATAATAATACTAGTAATAATATTAATGACTTAAAAATAATATTGATAATATAATATTTCCCCGAAGCCCTACCACCAAGCAGGCTAGCTTCTGTCACCTCTTACGACACCCTGTTCTGCCAGCATGGGATTGGGGCTAGTATTCTAGGCCGCATCAGATACTATACTAGGATAATATTACAATTAGCTACATAGATAATTCACTTATAAATATAAGTAAAAATATGTACATAATATATCGTTTTAAATATATAGGTATATGAAGTACTTACATTAACATTCATGAATTCTTTATTTATTTTGAATTTCCAACTTTCATTTTGCCAAGCTTGAAGTAATATCATTTTATTTTAATAGCCTTTATGTAGCCTACGAAGCTCTACTTATATAAACTTTTATCGCTTACGATTAATATTTTATGTAACAATGATGTATCAAACACGAAACGAGAAAAAAGTTTTTTCAATGATTTATCAATAACAAGGGAGTATAATTTATCGTAAGTATTAAAACTTTGAACACAAGAATTCCAGTAAAACGATCCATAATTCAACTTTGCCTAAATTCTGCCTAATAATCCTCGAACGCGTGATAAATGAACACTGTCTCCTTTTCTCTAACGTTAAGGACCTGTACATTAAATTCAATGATTCAATATTAAAGGGCCTTAACTCTATTTCATTTGAGCATAATTTTAAAATCATAATCATAAATTTGTGTAAAGATAAGACTTATATCAGTTGATAGTATCTCTAATTGTTGTTACCATAATTTCTATCAATTTCGTTTATCGGTGAGACCTCTATTCATGGTGCTGGTTGCTGAAAAAATAACGAAGTAATGGAAACAGGTTCCTCCTATTAGTGTTTACTGGGCGCGGTGGCAATCCAGCTTAATCCAGATGGTATTGATACATAGTAGTCGATTCTTTATTTGTTTAGCTATCAACTACCCTTCTTCTTAAATTAAGTGTGAAATGTTTTACTCTAGCGTTATTTGTGTGACAGTTTATGATAAAAACTTATCAAGGTCGACACCCAAGTTTCTCCGGACTAGTTACGGTACAAGTGCTACAATAAATGACATTTATAGTTAAAAGCTCCCCTGAACAGCATAGGTTCTAATTGTGACCTTATGGAAGCCATCTAGCTATTCTAGGTTTCATGATTATGTAAGAAGAAATTTTAGGTATGCTGATGTAACTATATTGAGAAGGCTCTTCTTTACAACGCTTCTAAGCCCAGACCAACATGGATGTAAAATTTAATGGTTTTTATTCATTATCTTGACTGGAGTTCTGCATACCACCTATCCCCACTACACGCCATACGGTTAATTCATATGAAAGGCTTGCACCTTGTACGATTATTACACATGCCGATTTACCGCTTTTTCCTGGACCAGCTACCCTGAAGCGTTGTCCCTCCTGATGTTATGGATATTCCTGATGTCCAAATTCCCACCTACCATTAGGTAACCCATCTGTTTGTTTGTGCTATTAACGCAAAACAGGAGAATAAAGATCTGCGCTGACAAACCTTAGGCTCAGTACTGATCTCAAAATTGGTTCCGCAGGGGCAAATATTTATGTGACAGACGTATGCTTGTACTTGGATCATGAGTGTTTGTGATGTCTCATCTGTGTATTTCTGGAGAATTCTAGTGCGGAGAAGTGATTGTATGCATATTTATTATTTATAGAAAAAAATATATAAAATTAGTGACAACAATATATTCAGAGCCTACTCAGTAAAAACTTCTCATTTAAAATAACATAGCAATGAAAACGACACAAGACGCATAAAACACGAAGAACTTTTCTTTTTACATAAAGAAAACAAGTTGTCTACGACAGAACATATCCGAGTGAAAAGGGAAAGGCTACGGCGAGCCTCATTATATCTCCTGTGAGGGTTTCGATATGTATATGCTTCCGAAAAATTGCAATCCTTAATCATCGAGGTAGATTTATAGTGAAGAAGAGATTTTAATATTTCGGTTTATGTTTGTAGACAAAGGTATGAAAATCACATAGAATTCTTGTAAATTATTTTTTGCATAGGAGCATACTACAATGTTACTCAACATCTTTTGCAGGCAAATTCGCGTAACACGTGCACAGTCAAAGAGCCTGATCGATAGACAGAAATAAAAAAAAATATATGCGTTGGTTTTTATCGATAAAAGCCTAAATTTAAATTTAAAACCCAAATAAATAAATAAAGGTCCTCACACACATCCCCGCTCTAGAATTCCCTGTGATGCGGATGGCCGGGACATACATACATAAATATGATATCATTAAACCCCCATAACCGGAGAATAAACATTTATTTATCAAAAAAGATCTGCCGCGATCGACAATCGAACCCGGGATTCACGTTATGCTGTTATAGTTATATTGATCACTAGCGGCCCGAATCTATTTCATTCTGGTCCAAGAATTAAATATTATATATACATTTATTATATATATCCTAATCCTAATATTATATCCCGAGTAATGTACCTTTCAAATTGTAAAATAAATTTTCAAATAGATGGCGTGATTCCTGCAATTAGCTTCTGCGTAGACACAAACTCACGAAATTCGCGCTCTATCTGTATAATATACATATTTTTGTGTTAATAGCCAACTAACGAGCAGACGAGCCACCTGAAAGTGAGTGTTCACCGTCGCCCATGGACATCAACAAGACCAAAGGTATCACTGATGCGTTGTCGGCCAAGAAATGAGAAGAAAGAAAGCAAATATAGATAATGCGTATTATTATTTATACAATATCCGAAAAATATATGTATGTATTTATATAATATCAAATGTGAAACAACAAATAACTAAAACGTTTAAAACTGGTTTATATTTCAAATGAAGTATAAAATTGGAAATAATTGCAATTTTATGTGCCGCAGCCGGAAACTGATTTCAAGAAATCGTTTTATTTGGTAATTAAGTCGCGCATTTTCGTTTAATGGATTGCCGACTACATAACATAAAATAAAATTGTAATTATTTATATCTGAGAATAGGTAATGTTATTTTTAATAGAAAAATATATTCGAAGGTCACGACGAGCCCTATTTAATAAGGAAAGCCAGTCGTGGTTTTGCATTTTGGTTTAGCAAAAAGATAATGAAAACTATTTGTTTCACAGACATATCACAATTTATTGCACAAATTTCAGTTGCGCGATGGACGGTATGAATGAGAGGACATTTAAATATACATATGTGCCTACTTATTCATAGATAATTAGTCTTAGGTAACAGTGTAAGTACAATTATATGTATGACATTTCATTAAAGTTACCTGATGTCCGAATGACAATTTGTCTAATAGTATCATAAAAAATCAAAAGCTCTTGACGTAAGGGATTTTCTAGTGAAGCCAAACGAAAGTGTATCTGATAGTAAGTGATGAAGTAATAAATGGTAAAAGGTAATTTTATCAAAAAAAGATAATTAAGTAATTGTTCGATAAAAAAATTCGAAAACGACATTCTTCTACAACCGTACCGGGATTTCAAGCGTTACAATTCCATGTAAACCTATCAAAGTATATTTTGTAATAGAATTAATACATTTATAATGACAATGACGATACTTCCTCAGCACCCAAAAGCACACGATATATAGAAGCTTCAATTTAAAACTGTCAACGTACGTCATATTGTCTACATGTGTTTTGTCGACATACACAGCCTTATGAACAATTACATACACACGCTGTTGTAACGCTGTAGTACTACACGCTAGAAGTATAAAATATTATATTATCTTCACATCAAATAACTAAATCGTACTTTACGATTCGAAATTTGAAATATTTTTACAAAATGTTGAAGAATGGCGCTACGATGTGTCGCACGGTTCAATGCATTTTGTATCGGGGTCGTATTCTAAGTGGATGTTAGGATAATATGTATTGCATCTAGCGGCAAATCCGTCTTTGCAAAAGCTATTTATAATATCTAACTGGTCCATTACCATAATGTGAACTTTAGTATATTTTTATACAATAGTATTTTATTGTTTAAATAAAAAGAAAATTAGTCTAATCCCAAGAGTTCGTATCGGATCGATTAAATATTTTAAAAGATTAAATATTTTCTTGAAGATTCTCTTGGAAACCATGTGCGACAACTCTCTGATATTATTAAAGTTTAAACTAAGTAACTTCCCAGATAATTGAACACTCAATCTTTTTTCATTTTTAAAGTATTTTTTAAGTAGATTATTGAAGATAATATATTTGTATCCAACTCTACGTGTCCTTTCATTTCGTCACACGCTGCGCTTGACAAAATTTTTCTCTTTCATTTTACTATTTAACCTTCAAACATAATTTCCAAAATCATTACTAATTTACTCGTGTCTGGTATTAGTCACCAAACTCCTATACTTGTACCAATTTTGTGCATTTATAGTTCAGTACCTACATTCGGATATAATCTAGTAGGTACCCTAGTTTTCCATTCGTTTTTCATCGAATACATGCTAACGATTTAAGAAAGGGGTTACATTTCTAAACTTTTAATATCGAGAAATCAAACTTGTTTCAAGTTTTGATGTACTTGAATACAGTACAAAACTTACACGGCATCAGTGTTATGTAACAATTAATCTTGGAATATTCAATCCACTGAAATTAAAAATATTTATGTTCATTTTTATCGACTTGACCATAAATATCATTAATACTTCATTGTGCGCTGATTTTTATTCAAACATGTTTTATGGCACAGGAAATGATAAATTATTGTGCATACATGCATATGCATCCATGCATGAGAAGCGTGCATGCATGCATGAGAGGCGTGCATGCATGCATGAGAGGCGTGCATGCATGCATGAGAGGCGTGCATGCATGCATGAGAGGCGTGCAAAGAGGCTCATTGGTGACCCAGATCTGGTTGAAACCAATCTACATAGCCTTGAGCACAGGCGCAGGGTTGCCAGCCTCTCGGTCTTCTATAGGGTACATTTTGGAGAGTGTGCACAGGAATTGTTTCAATTAGTTCCCCCATCGCCGTTCCTCCAACGGACAACTCGACGTACGGCAGGTATCCACCCTCACGTAGTGAACGTACCAACTGCATGGACAACACGGTTTGCGTCTTCACTCATCATGCGCACTGCAAAGGACTGGAATAACTTGCCCGCGTCGGTGTTCCCGACTACTTACTTTGTGGGAGTCTTCAAGAGGAGAGTGAATAGGCTATTTATAAGTTAGTGCGTTCAACATCTTAGACTTCATCACCGCTTACCATCAGGTGGGGTTGTTGTCAAGCATTAACTTATTTTATGTAAAAAAAAGAGGAAATACACAAGAGGAGTGAAGCGGCACTGGTTTTATCTGACCTGACCCAGATGAGTAGGGTCGCTGTTAATTAACGTGATAAAAATCTGACCAATATAGTGAAAGCAAATAATTATATTAAAAATTTACATAATAATACACAAAATACTTCAGAGATGATATTCGAAAAACAGCTCACTTATCTTAACTTTGGATTCTGTAACAATTTCTTCTTTATTTGCACTTTTTGTAACCAAACAATAGCACAAACGTACTGGATGATTTTGTTTATGTACTTAAGAATACAAACCAAATTACATTATTCCGCCCAATACATTTAGAGAAAATCGCGTATGATATTAACGGACATACAAACACACAGACACGTGAAAGATCTTATAAGGCTTCCAACTTTTCGTCGAGTGTGTCGAAGTAATCTGAAAAGTTAATCCAATTAAATACTGATGTGTAACAAAGTTATTTTTAACGATAAGGCTATTTTTTGTGTACCGTCTCTCTATGTGACTATTTCTTATAAGCTACTGTTTTTTTTTTGGTATATAATAAATAATTATTATATTGTATATTGCGCTCACAAATTCTTGGTGGATGGCAACCCTGGAAGCGTGATATCATAATAAAAATGCATCCTCCCAAGTTTATCCTCAAAGTACTAAGAAATATACATAATTACGTTGTACAATCTAGCTACACATACAGCTAGAACTGTCTCTACTTTTGCATTATTTGCATAAAGGACAGGTAACTTTAAGTGTAATTTTATTCAAGAAGCTACTACTGGGTTCATAATTTCTCAGTCATTGTGTTAATATTTTTATTCATATTGAAGTGGCTAATGCAGACTACTTTGTGTTCAGTGACCGTTGCAGTCCACGGTTGTCTGCACGTAACCCCATATATATATTTAAAGTCAAACAGTGCTATTTAAAGTCGCTTAAAAATATTACAGTTACCCCTAATAAGTTCTGAATAAGAGCGTGTGAGATACAGTCAAATTTATGTTCAAAATAGCATTATGGGTTTTTAGGTTGATCAGTGAAATTAATTTATTGCAAATTAATTAAAATAAGTGTATAGAGTATAATAATAATAATCGTTACTATTTTTATAATAAACTGGAAATGTTTATAATACTGGATAATAATCAGAGGTGGGGCAGGGTGGAATGGTTATGAATATATAGGAAGGAGCACTAAAAGAGCGGCATAAAGCTTAGAGGCCGCAAGGCCAAAGCCAACCTCAGGTGGTTTTATGTGTGTAGGCACCTAGGCACCTAGCAGGCATTATAAAACTGGAAACTGCATTTTCGCTGTTCATAAAAATGTAGGTTACTTTAACGAGAACATTTGAATATTTCTGCCTTCATTTATTCACACGGAAAAAACCAGTGACGTCGGCAGTCTGACGTTACTCCAGTAGCTTCAATAAGAATGATGTCAACAATTAAAATAAAATTTGGAATGACGGCAAAATAAAATTCCGTGACTAAAAGTAATAGCCCTTTTGATATGATCTGATAAACGGCCGTCGTCGTCCAAGTTAAAACTCTAAATGTACGTCCCTGCCATCAGCATCATGGATATGAATGTCATAGAATTAATATTTATTTTCTGTTATACAACACAACGACATAAAAAGTGCAGATTTATTAACCGTATGTTTTCATATCAACAGAAGCATATATGTACAATGTAAAATGTTTCGTAACCAGAATATATGTAAGGTACCTCGTATTTTGTAAACATGGAACATCAAAAAAAATCCAATTTATTCGACTCAAAAAGGGAAGTGACGTTGAATTATCCTAATAATTCAAATCATGACTTTTTACCGCGTTCATAAATCTAAACGTAAGCGACTTCGCGTACACATGAACGTGTATGCTGTTAACTCCTCCTAATTTTATGCGAAAAATGGCTCAGCAAAAAAATACTATGTGCAATTAATACGATAATTAGTTGTAATACCAATCTCTCTCAAAATTGAACGAAACGAGTCAATTCTTAAAGTACACAAAAAAAAACTATTTACAATTTTAAGAAGCTTAAGAATCTGGAGGCTGTAATTGTATATAATTAATAATCATTTATTTTGAACGGATAGCTAAGTTGATTTTCAGGGTTCGATTTATACAATGCACTCCAAGATCACTCACATGTTGATTCGTCTATCACGAATGGGATAAGTGGAAATTTAGTCGTCAAGTGAACCAGTGATGGACGAATTTTTCAAATAATTGTGATTTTAAGAATTAATTTGTAAGAGGTAATATGGAAAATTAAAAACATCTTTGGTTCATTACTTGTAACATACTATGATACTATTAGTATTCAATGACCTGAAATAAAATAAATAAAAAACCGAAATATTGTAACCACAGGAAAATCCACATAAAATCGTTTTCAATACGAATCAAACTCTCGTGGGATGGCCCTGTTTCAAAATATATATAGAGAATAGTTTTCAAAAAGCTTTTTTCCATTTTTTTAAATTGATAAATCTCGTCAACAGCTACCAAACAAAACAAAAAACAAAATCGATTGATAAATAAAGGACGAAATTGTGTACAAAATTTATGCTTCACATATTAATATATATTTTACGCGAGCCTTTAAATGTTTTATTTTCACGTGTATACAACAGAATAATAAAAAATAAATTTAAGCTACAAAGAGTAAATATAAAAAAACAATATTTTGGAAAAACTCTACACATATTCCGTTTAACATGTCGGTATTTTCATTTCTCTAATGAAATAATTAATGAAACTTATCTCCAGTTGAAAACAATAATAAAAAATAACGATAAACATGCAAAACTACAACAGCTTTTTTAATTAAAAAGTATACTATTGCATATTTTTCATTGAACCGTGTTTGTATTTCAAGCTTGATTCTAATAAAAGTAGAACTAGCAGGTGATTGTTGATTATTTCAACTAATTATCGGAATTCGTTTTCAAAATCATAGTCAATTAATCACCGGTATAAGTGAATAATCAAACATAATGCTCGGGTGCCAAAAGCGCTCAATCAGACTTTTGCTCGAGCAATTTATTTACTTATGTAAAAAGTTTAACAGATTATTTAACTGAATTGTAATTGCATACAATAATTTGGAAAATCCCCAAATAAGGTCAGAAAACCCTCCCTTTTGCATGTTTCGTGTGCAACTATTCCTGCCCCGCCGCTTCTTCGCCAGTCAGTCGAGTACAGAAACCGAACTGTGCGAGTACATTCGTTGCGTATAACTTTCGGTTCATTTGATGATTTAACCATCATAGACTTTGCGATCACTTCGTGGTTTGATTTGAAGATATTACCAGCCTCAACGCGTAAGAAACAAAACAGCAGTGTATCAGATATTTAAATAAAATCAAAAATCATTCCAATGGACTATAAATAAACCCTTGTATCAAACTTACAGATTCAGTATTACTTATCGATGCAATACAGGAAGTGCTATTAAAAAGTTTCCCCACGCGGGCCGCAATAGCAAGCTAACTTTGAAATTTCCAATTTAAAGAGACTCCCCGAGCTCACTACTTTAACGTACTACTAACTACTAAGTGTAACGTTTCCGTACCAAGATCCTATCACGTCTCGCCTCCATTGTACCTAGGATTGTTACACACTTGACCTAAATATAATACTACCTACCAACCTACACTAAAACTATTTTCGAACGTTGCAACAGTTAAAAAAATTTTTGAAGTATTGAAAGCCGATCAATGGTATGGTAATTAGGAATACAATTATTTGATCGTTACGGCGTCGGTATTCTCATTAAGATCACTCAACGACTGCTAAATATCCAAAATAAGTATTAAACTCTAGAATACTGTTCTAATTAAATTTCAACGTCTATTTTCGTATTGTTTAAAGCGTCTATTAATATTATTATTATTATTATTGCACATAATGTAATGTAATATATTGCACATTCTTCGTTTTTTTAAATTATTTTTACATATTACGAGCGTCGGTTCGGAGAGAACAAAGTATTCTAAACTTTAGATGCTTTCGGTAATATTCTTCACTTTATCTATGATCAGCCATCTTTTTCATGATTTTGCAGGAAGATATTATCATAACATTTATGATTACTCTCAATTTGTGGAGACAAAGAATTGCTAAATTACAATGATACGCAAAAATGATATTATACATGCTGAAGTTAAATGAGGAGTCATTTATTACAGTATTTTTATACGTTTTACAGCGTACTTTACTTATGTCTCTTTATTAAACCTAAAAGATGTGAAATAACAGCCTAAAACGGTGAAAATGAGTATAAATTTACGTTGTTAAGTGAACTTTAATATTCCGCTTAGTTAATCAAATAATTATTAAGACTGTAAAGAGGCATAGAAGCTCTTAATATTCTCTGGCTGCTAAATTATATGTTTGAATCAAACAATATAAAATTTAGATATAACTTCAATTATGATTCCCAGCTCTGTTATTGTAAGGAAACACTAAAGCGACTCCGGGCATGTGTATTTATTAAATCTACACTAAAAGACCATTAGATATAACAATAAGTTAGTAAAAACGTTTATTTTCACCAGAAATCACGAAAAGTCACTGTAATATCTCGCGGTACTTTGCACTTACAATCCACGGATCCAACGGATTCAAACGATTTCTAAATATTTTTTTTTTATGTTAAAAGCCGACAAACGAGCAGACAAGCCACCTGATGGTAAGTGGTCACCGGCGCCCATGGACATCAACAAGACCAAAGGTACTGATGCGTTGTCGGCCAGGAAATGAGAAGAAGGTAAGAAAGAATGTTCTGGCTCTCAAGCCCCCAGCCGGAACATGACGAGTTATTTGGTGGCTGACTCAAGCAGGAGAATATTTAATAGATGATAAAATTTTGTAGATTGTAAAAAAGACAAACAAAATGACAATTCCTTAAGAAACGTTAAGAATGTTTAAACCATTATAGTGAATTCGTAGTCGTAAGGTCCTTGTTCACAACATAAAGTACAGCATTCAAAAATTATATTTCATTAAACACAAAATTAATTCAAGACTACGTACGCACGCAAAACTTTATATGCTGTCCCATTGTAAAACCCACAACATACTTTGTCTTATATCTGTTAAATAACAGCACATTGAAGCTATAAAAATGTAAGTACACATAGGATGTAGTTTTATGAGTATCTTTTATAGAATAATTTTGAAGAAATTGCGAAGTGCCTGAAGCTATAAATCTTGAGTATATTTAGCGTGAATATAACATCTGTATTTTAAATTTGTTCACACATATTAAATATGTATGCCAACTTCAATGTTACTAATGTCCAGTTGTAGATCTGCTGGATTTTTTTTTAGAAATAAACCGTATCTTCATACACTGGATCCTTGATATACGTTTTTTTGATACTGTAATATGTACATAAACGATATATATACCTGTCATCATAAAATGTGTGTTTGTCATGTGTCATGTGTATGTCATAAAATGTCTGAATGTGTGTTTTCTACACATATTCAGATCGAATCGATCAATTTTTATTCAATTAGTGTTATAAATGTATTCAATATGTTAGTTAATGAGAAGTATACTGCTCCTCAGTTCCAAGACACGTGCCCTGTAGCTAATTTGTTGAACTCATTCCATATGTCAAAAGTTAAAGAATAAAACTTTGACAAATTACATTTCTTGAACTTGCTAGAGCGTTCGTTATAAGCATAAAATATTAAATTTCCGTTACATATGAATTTTCAGTATACATGAACATAAGCAGCGTATCGGTTTGAGGCGTGGAAAGTACTTGACATAATACGAGGAGCTCTCTTATACATCCTTTGCTATGAATATGTTCGTGAGTCTATACAAAGCACAGTACAGAGTTTTACCCTGCACTGGAAAATCAACTTTACTCCTAACGTATTTAGAGTTGGAAAGCGAGTTTGTACCGTGAAAATGCTGTCATTGGCAGGGCAAAGTTTATTGGTTTCATATCGGGTTTCAATAAACACTGTTTTATCTTAGTTATTAAGCTTTCATTCTTGGTTGTTCCTAATAGCATCATTGGTTATATATGTATATATAACCTTTATCGATAAGGGAAATTCTGCACATTTTTTCTCACATTTTGGTTTTACTTGTTTCCCAAGTGTTATCATCTCAAAGAATTTAGTACTGCGAACGAAGGTATGTCTTTCATCTTGTCTTGGTTGCAGAGTTGAAGAGCCAATTAATAGGCGACTGCCCAGTTTCCTTCTTGATCGTAATGCAACGTATCTTTGATGTGTACAGTATTACGAACGTCCATGGACAACGGTAGCCACGTTGCTTGCCTTTCATTTACTAATCTTTTTTCCTTATGCAAATAGGCAAAGATCAAACAGTTAAGTAACTTTTTCTTATTTGTTTATAAATTGTTTTTCTTCCTTCATTATGTTTTATAGCTTTGTTGTATTGACGTGTTTTAGTATTGTCAATAAGAAAATATTTGGAACTTGTACATTATTTAATGATTTTTCGTCGAATTTCTAACACTAGTATAAATAATTCTTCATTCAAATCTTATAGCATTATGTGTACATATACACGGTTTTATTATAGTTTTTCATACCTGTATTAGATACGCTTATAAATATACTTATAATTTCACTCGTAATTTAAAAACATATTTTTTACTTAAACTTACTCTTTTACATTAAAGCACGCCCGCCATTATGAAAGTTCATAATACCGAAGAGATGAAAGTAGGTAAAAAGAAATAAAAGAGGTTATCTCCAACATTGCAAGTCTTATTCACCGTTATTCCCAAGTTTGTATTGTATTTGCTAAAGGGCATTGCCAACGCTTCTGGTTCCAAATGACTTCGGAATTGGCAAGACGTCCCTTTACGCCAACGGTTACGTAAGTTTCTGTTATACTTGGAATATAGAACTTACCGAAGTTAAGGTTACCAGCTTTATTTTTAATGTTCCAGTCGCGCTTGTTAGATACATAAAGCTTAAGATACAAGACTGTAGAAACGGGATAGGACTGTACGACGATTGAATATTTATTATTATTATTTCTTTCTTATCTAACAAAAGTAGTCATTAAAAAGTTTGAAGAGTTTTCAAATCAAATCGTATTCTTCTATACTTAATTCAATTTCTGAATGAAAAAACGATTGTCACTATTATATTTATATTTTTATATCTTATATTTTGACGAGGTATGTCTTATCAATAATCGCAAAATAATCTAAATTTATAAAACAATTAACTATGATTTACGGCTATTTGTTACTTTAATGTTAATTTAACCTTATCTAGTCATAAATTGGATTATAGGTTTATTCCAAGTCAGTGATAATTTATCGCCGCTGTATTATATAGTAAAAACAATATAAATTAATTGCGCCGTATTCCCCACCTAAATTTAATGAGACATAACATCGTACGTATTTTTTATTTATGCCTTTACCTGACTTTCATTTAACTTATTTATTTATTATTTATTTAACTTCATTTAACTATAACAGTAATTCTTGCGGAACATTAATACTAATAAAGTGTAGTGCATTTTGTCTGTACTTATCTTAAATTTAATACTTCCCTCTATGGAATAGTTAGAATAGAATAGGAATATGAAGCTCAGAACAACAAAGATATAACGAAAAAACCTTATTAATAATATATAGTAAGTTTGCTCCCATTACAACTTGAGTCTCGAAACAAAACTTTGAATGTTGTTACAGACAGTGAATTTTCTCAAACGAAGCAGAGATTTAGAAAATAAATGTGACGGGGCCTTAATTTGTTTCTTAAAAACTTTATAAGTAACTCTACTATAAAATAAAGTTAAATTAAAACAAACATTACTAAACATAAAAACAATTAGGTGTCGATCACGCATATTGAACATACTGTTATGTACTAACAAATAAAGTCATCTATTATTCCTAGAATGGCGTACGTGACCAAAAGCATCATGTTTTTAAATGATAAATTCATGGAAAATATTAGAGATATCAAAATAGGACAGAGGTCCCTTTTGAATTGACTTGTTTGATCTATCGACGAATTGCGATTCGTAAAAAATAATTAAGATATATGCCAAGGGGCAGAGGTCCCTTATAATTCACTTAACTTTACGAAACTATTTTTCTAATCTAATGTTTGACCTGTGGACCAAACCTAATAACTTGACGGACCACGAATTCCGCAATCTCCTTATCACTGAAATAACATGTTTGTCAAAGCCGATTCTCGGTGGAGGAACCGCCAAATAAAAGGCCGTGTCTCCACCAAGGAATCAGAGAAGACCGGTCCGACTCCACGGGTCGCGGTTGAGACTCGCCTAAAGGAGGGTAACTTCGAAGGCCAGAACTCTGCCAAGAAGGAGGCGTGAAGAACAAACAAGTTCAAGGAATTAGACTCAACCGCCAGACCTCGAACAGTACACATCAGTACGAACCCTGGTACATAGCTCCTCCTCCAGTTCGTTATCAAAATAAGCCAGATTGGCACAGTAAAATAAAATTTTACTTCCAAAATCTACAATTTGGCGTTTGATTTCGACACCCCAGTCCAAGAGACGTAACAATACTTTAGTCAGCATGAATAATCCCGATTTATCGGCAACGCAGCTGTGTTCGCGTTTAAAAATAATATTACTACTACTACCTACATAATACAATTATACTAATTAGCAAGTTATTTCTAAAGCTGTACAAGTAAAATGCGAATAAATTCCAAACCATACAAACTTTCTTACTCAAATCAATTTTCCTTGAAAGTATTTTTTTTTTATATCACAAGCTGTTAATTTCAGTTGATTTGAATTCTTCCACATTCACTCATACTTTTTATTTCTCAGTTACACGTTCGGATTGTCATCCGTAATCATTTCTATCAATAATTTCACCACTACCACACAATAAATAACTAATTATTAACTACATAGTGTTGAAACATTATAAATTCAGTTTTTGTCATTTGGCTAAAAAACCTTTCAAATCTTTTCGTCATCAAAAGCAAAAATGTGCTTACTCTTGCTTTTTAATTATTCGACTAAGTGCTAAATAAACGTTCAGTAAACTTTTTTGTACATAGAGTTTTATCTTCGGAAATAATAATGGGCTTCATGGAAACGACGTTAAGACAATACACCAGCTCTATCACTTAGACCCAGCTTGCCGATGAGTTATGGATCCTGGGTTCTTCTAGGTTCAATTCTCGGCCGGGCAAAGGATGTATATTGAAAAGCGTTTGAATGCGTTGTAATTTTTACCTAGTGCTATTTACATCGACGGCATTCATAGAGATCTATCATGATCCAATTTTTACATTGTACTTTCCAAGTACTACTAGATAGCATTGCTTTATTACTTCTCCTTTATTATACTACTATTGGGACGTCAGTGTTACGAAAAAATATAATTATTTTCCAAAATGTTTATTACATTATTAAGGCAATTTATGCAAGGTGGATAAGCATTAAAAGTTCTTTTCCAAAGTTTAATCTATGGTAGACCCGGGTAAAGTTTTCAAGTGCTGTAACTTAACAAAGAGCATTAACTTTGCAGTTTTCATTCACAATATTTTAGTATAACGGTGTAAGCTGTTTCAGTTATGAATAAATAATATTCCTTTTTCACCATCTCAATTACATAACATTTAAGTTTTCCAACATTGCTGTCAAGTTTTTTCATCATTGCAACTCAAAAATGTAAAAATAATACTATACCAAACTGTAACATTACTTGCAAAATGCATAACTTCCATAGAGAATTACCCTTTTATTAAGTATAAAGCAAACCAACATGAAATTCAACATAGAATAAGAATTAATTTATACAGAATATTACAATTTAACATACTTTTTACAATTTTAGATTTATATCACAAAGCAGGAATTTAAATTTTATATAAAAACCCTAATAATCGGCAAAGATGTCCCAGAAAAAGACGTGTAAAATCTTTTCTTCGTGAACCTAATCGGCTTAAATAAAAATTAGTTCTTCGAAAGATACGTTGGTGGACAAGTGACAATTGACAATTGACAGTTCATTAAATTTTTATCAATTCTTCGAGATAAGATCATAAATTTCAAATATATGACAGTCAAGTGAATCTTAAACTACCATAAGTTTTCTGTGAAGCACAATGGCAACGAGACTTAAACAAATTTAGAATATTTATATATTAATACACACACTGTGAAGAAACTCTATACCACTTACTCGAAACAATTACTATTTTTGTGTTATTTTTTTTGTTTCGTAAATTCGTCATTACAATAACATGTCTTAGATTATAAGAGAATGTTGTACGTCTTTTATTGGCGTACATACCAGGCCTTAGTTTTACGTTAGATTGTATGTAAATGTATTGTGTGTTATGCTGTAGATGTGTTATAAAAAAAAAATAACAACTTCCCATATAACAGCGAGTGACATAGCAAGGAATGGAATGTCAATAGCAAATGGTGAATCATCTCATTCGAACGGAATTTAATATTTTCTCCGAGACTAAAACATAATATGCCTTTGGTGTTAAAACGTCCATGGGAATGACCACTAACCGTCCGGTGGCTCGTCTGCACGTGTATCGGCTATTTATATAGAAAAATGTTCTCTACAGTCTTTAGAATTCTGTAATCAATAATTACATTTTTTTAATTAGTCGTTCGTTACATACACACTTCGATTAAAGGAGTGTTATTTAACGTCATTAAAGTAAATCTTACGGCTCAGTTAATTGGGTTAATTAGCTTTTCTAGATAGAAAATTTTTTACTCAACGGGATTGAATTTCTGATCTTGCTTGTCTTTGTTTTTAAGGGAACTAACTAGGTACTTGATACGAGAGAATCAAATTATAAGCTTTAGTTCCACAAACAAGGCGGGACTGATTGAACGTGTAAAGAGTAAAACTAGCTTGTTATATGATGACAAATGTTTTCTTGATATTGAGTAGTTACATGTATGGTTCACTTGAAACTTTTATGTAATAATAAAAGAGATAAAAGCAATATTTTACAATTACGTTGGGATATTTTTACGAAACTTTAGTAAACTTTGGTTACATTGCACCAAATATAAAACATGTTATGATTATATTAATTACATTTTCTTTAATCTAGACATTTATTTATCTTTACGTAATACATAGTTTAGTACTTTATCATTAAAACAATAATTTACTATTAATATATTTCATATCAAATTTTTAAAAATAGCATGCGATATTATTTTTACCCGGTATTGTAACTCAGTTGCATGAGTATGGACAAGGCCAAATTGCGTTAACAAGGAGAAAGTTTTAATAAGTTAATAGATAATACTATTGACAAAATAATGCACTTATGGAAGGTGCAAGGAAGTAATATTTATTATATAAAAATTACATATTACACTACTTGCGGACTTCAGTGGGTTTTTGCGCAACTCAACCATATTATCTCTATACTAGTGGCCCGCCCCGGCTTTCCACGGATGTACTTTTATTTTTATATAATTTGAGATATGTATCCTATTTTATCTTTATAAAGGACGTACTCAATGTTGCATAATATAATTATGTCCGCTGCGTAAGGAGCTGTGGTAAGGAGCCGACCGCGCGACTACATATTTCATGGATGTGCCCGCCTCGCAACTCGTGCCCGCTCCCTCGTCGCCTCGTCCGCCGGCCTACGTTACGGCTGCTTTGCGTGGGGCCACACTGGTCAATGCACTAAATTCGTAAAATCTTCTGAACGGAATAGCCGATTTCAGTAATTCAAAAAGTCATTTATAGGTATTGAAACAGTTTTGAATATTAAATAATTTATTTAGATAAGGATTTATACGAAGGTATGGTTATCATGGTCTGATTTTGGTCAACTTTTAAAATGTAAAAAGCGGTTATAGTGACATAACTACAATAGTTGGACATATAGTATAGCCAGGTTATTTGTAGATATTGATATGTTCTCTAATATTGTAGAATATTTTTTTGCTCTATCATTAATAGTTTCCGCAGCGTATGCGATGGTAAGAAATTTTTAAGCAAATTTTTTTACACCTTGGTTCACGTTACTGAAATTCTAGCAAGGATCCTTTATTTTGTCTAGTAAAAAATTTTCTAGTAATAAATGTCCTATGTTACTTAAGGATAATGTGGCATTCTAATGGTGAAAGAATTTTTAAAATTGATTCAGTAGTTTTTGAGTTTATTCGTTACAAACATACAAAAATACAAGGTCTTTATATCTGTAACATTAGTATAGATAACACATCTGTGACATACGATATCATGTTTATAAGATAAGTTTGTAAGTAAACATCTATATACGTTTTAAAGCAAAAAAATTAAAGGCAGGAGTAAAAAGCGACCGACTTTATCCCTAGAGGCACTGCGACGGAACGAACTACGTGCAGCAATTGAAACTGATTTTAAATCTTTAAAAACACCCAATTGAATCAAAATTAATATTCTTTTTTTTTGATTCTTATAAAGAAACCATGTTTACCCGACATAACTACACCTAATTATCTATTAAAACCCGTGGAGTAGTTTCTAAAATTACTGCATTTATAAACGCAGACAGATCTTCTTTTATACCGTGTAATTAGATAACATTAGATAACATTTATTCTTTTTCTGAACTAGGCATAAAGCCCCATCCGAGTTACATGGTAATGAGAAGGGGACACTTCTGAAGAAATACAGATCCGTTGCACTTCTGAGCCACAAATTACAAACTGTTCTTAAGAGTGCTTACTAATCGCATTGGGCGCAGACTTGATGAATTTCAACCACACAAGCAAGCCGGATTTTGTAGGACTATGGTATACCATTGACTACATACAGATGCTCAGTCAGCGAGGAGTTTATAATTCTCTTCCTTCTGCTCCTATGAAAAAACCTTCGATTTTGTGGAGAACTGGTTAGTGCTGGAATCTGTTTAGCGACGTCAGATCGGTTTATTGGTATATCGAGGTGTTAAATGAAGTCAAATTACAAGTATACATACGTCAAAAGTAAAAAACCCATCTTATTGCTGAGAGATTTCCAGTAAGGGGAAGTTATCTCCCCAAAATGTTCCCCACTACATTGGCACACGTGTTCAAGCTGATGGAGTAGAAAATATTAGACATCCACATCTATGGTGAACACATCTTCACCTTGCTAATGACAAAGTGATCCTGGCAATAACGTTACAGGATCTCAGTAGCTTGCTAGGAGACCTAATTAGCACCTCAAAACGGGTAGGTCTTGAAATGAACATGGATGCGACAAAAGTCATGTCTAACCGAATACGGACATGCTATGAGATTACAGAGACAAAATTGAAGACGCCACGATGAAATTTGTAGACAAACAAATGATACCGATATAAGTGGTAATGGACAGGGCACATGAGGTAAAAAGACTCCAAACGGCGTCCATGTCTTGTTAAAAGAAACACAGGTCGGTCCCCGACTAGGTCGATTAATGACCTGTAAAAAGCAGTGGGAGGCCGTTTGATTGAAAGGGCTCAGGTCCCTTCGGTATGGCACCAGATAGGGGAGGCCTATGTCTAGCAATGGACTATAAAAGTCTGATAAGTAAACAGAAATTCGCAAAGGCATAAGAACTCAATACCTTTTTCATCTTTCTTTGCCAATTTTTATTTTATTTAATAGCCATTAATGAGTTTTACTGTTATCAAAAAAATATATAAATATATGAAATTTAATTAACAACGTTTAATTGTTTACGTTGAAAAACTTCGCGAAATGAATTTGGAGTGGATGATTTGTAATTGATTTCATTGTAGTGAAATTCAATCCAAGAGGGAGTTTATTTAGATTTTTTTAGACACCAACAATAAGTAGGCGGAGTAAGTCAATTCAAATAAATTAAATCATGACTATCGATTGTATTTTTAAAACTAATCTAAAATAAATGCACGATGACTTATCTGTACAAGCTTAAATTCAAAAATGATTATGCAATAATTATTTATATAGGTATACTCTTTGATAATAGAACCCCAATAACGTTCAAAATTATAAAAATAATAAATGATGGCCGAATTTCGATCACTGGGCGACCACAAGTAATAAATAAATATCTAAACACAGGTTATTTTATGAATATATAAATTTCTATAGTTTATATTTCCCTTATTTTACAGGGTTTTGTAAAACCTGGTACTTTTCATCGATACAAAGATTTTCAAGACTACGCATTTAAATCTTTGATATTACTTCCATTATTTTATGAACCCAACTTCTGTCGACCTTTTGTTATATGAAGTTCAAAGGTCACTATCTGTCTGGCTTATGACTAAACATAGTACAGCGTATAAGACGACAATTTTAACAGGGACATAAAATAAATTTTATTTTATTTTACAAGCTTTTAAAGCCCATTTGAGTTTTATTATTAAATTAGAAGCTTTAATTAATTCTCAGATATGAATTATTGTTACGCGGGTAAGCACAAAAATATGTTATTTAAGAAAAAGGTCGCAAACATTAATAAGGCTTAGATGGACGTAAAATTTTACTATGGATTACAAAGTTATGATATTATAAAGCTTCTTAACACATTAAATAATGTTTAATGGTTTTTTAGTTAATGTAGTTTGTCATTTGATTAATAAAAATAAATAGGATTTAAAACCCTTGGGAAAGAAAGGTACCCGAATACCGATCAAGTTTTGGCAAAAGATACATAGGATGCCGCTCCACAAGTATGATTGAGGACCTGTAATGGACCGCGGGTTTCCGAAGCATTTTGAAGACTCAAGACTGGCCAGACTGGTGAAAATTAGAAAAGGACCATGTCCAACAGTGGACTTCCTAACAATGATGCGAAAAAATAAAAATATATTTTAGGGTTCCATATCCAAAAACAAACCATACACTGGTATTATAAAGACAATATATGTACATATATAGTATACGACCTCGTCAAAATTGCAGGGAACCGCTGGATTCGGGAGGCAAGCAGCCGTTCTAAATGCTCTTCTATGAGGGAGGCCTGTGTCCAGCATTGGACGTCTTCCGGCTGATGATAACGATAATGCAGACAATGGCATAGTCATTTTACTATGAGACTATTGATTACATAAATACATTGATAAAACGTTAAAATTAGATTTAATATTTAAATTATTACCCTATGAAATAAAATTTCGAGCAATTAAATACATATATATGAATAACGTATATAATATTAAAAAGATGGAAGTCCATACATAACTGAGGAATGGAAAAAAATCGAATGCATTATATAATTATGTGGGGTATTTATTGACAAAAGTAAAAGTAACAGAATTTTCCAACTGACTTTTGTATTTAAGCCAATAGATAAAGTCATGAAAAATGTTCAACCCACTAACTTCTTAATTACACTATAGAAAATTAGGAAAATAATAGTACCAGAACTTATATATTCTTGTAATAAAATTTGGTTAGAACATTTTATTATTTGAGATACATGGAAAATTTTTAGTCACATTAAAGTACCGGAGTAACTACCGAACAACTTTGAGCAACTGGAGCAAATTCCATTTTTTTAATCTTGAATATGGAACCCTGTATTGTGAGTGACCGATGCGCACTGGAACGTTTTAATTTTTAACGATTCCATAATTCCATATAATCTCTTCTTTTCTTTTGTGTATTATAAATTACAAAATTAAATTACATTTATTAAGCATAAATATTTCCAATTATTTATGCTTAATTCACTATAAATTAACTGTGAAAAATGTTCACGTTGAGTCCATTAGGAGACCATATAGAACCACGTTGAAAAGGTCGTAAAATTTTGTCAACATAAACTTTACGCCACAAAGCTATCCATCACGTCGTAATTTGCTCGCTTTTTAAACGTGCAACGAAAAACAGTAGCCGGATATCTAAAGCAACAATGACACGTTTTTACGAAGCAAACAACATAATGGGATTGGGTACTGAATCGCGGTCAACGAGGCTTAAACTACAGAATGAATTGAAAATAGAATGAATGTAATACGCATATGTGGCTAGTCCATTGTTCTATTGTGTAATGTAAGTCGACATTATTTTAATTACAGCAATATATAAAATATATGTACTTCTCATCGCTTTATAACATTTCAAGCTTTAAGATGGGTTCAGGAATTTTTGATCGCTAATACTAGCAGGCCGCAACGACTTCGGCGTGAACAGTTACCTAATTACAGGGTGATAAGTGAAATTTTAAATGAACACAAATCGAGTCATGACTGGCGAATATCATCATGACTGTACTTATGTATGATATGTCATGCCTATGTCATGTCGGACTGATGCATCTTTCAAATGGTAAAACAATTTTTCAAATAGATGCCGTGATTCCGGGAATTACCCTTCGTATAAACACAATCACAAAATTCACGCTTTCTGTTTATAATATTGGTATAGACTTTAGCGTAGACTGAATTCTTTGCCTTTTTTGTTTTTGTCGTGTTACATATCATAATTTTATATAACAATCTAAAATAATACACACGTTTATAAGGTTCGATTATTGATTTAAGGCACTTAAGTTCTTAATTTTATTATTAATGTCCAGAAAATTGTGAATTTAGATTTGTAGACTCAAAAACATCGGAGGTGGGAGGGGAAAAATAATTGGATGTAAGGAACCCAAATTACATAATAATTATCTTTTAACACGCTATAACACGTTTGAAGTAATAAGGATTATACTTTTGTCATTGCGTTATTTATGTTTTAAAGCAGTCGACGCACCACGCAACTTACCCGACAAAGGTCTTTGGAATAGGATCATTCGTGTGCCGATCTCTTCCGTTCCTGTTTCGTAAGGCTATATATTATTCAGGTGACGGTCCAATTTGGCACACTTACTTTAAGCCGGATCGATTGAAACCTACATGAACAATTGTAGTAGTCGACCTAGCTACATGGTAGTGTTTGTTGACATTATTTACAACGCGTCACAGTGAAACATGGGTGAATGTAAAATTTCTTGATGTGAAAGTGTAATATCCCATATATTACAGTTTCACACACTATAGATTGTTTAATGTCATAATAAGTATAGGATCACACACGCAATCATATTTTCTACACCAAAGAGACATTGACAGCCAAAACCCTGAAGACCTGAAGACTCATTTATGTATAAATGTCAGCTCCAATCATGATAAAATCAGGGCATTTCGCTTGACACGCAGGTTTACCTTCACCTCGACAACGGGACCAAAGGTTCGATAGTGACAAAAGAATTCTTGTTTCAGGGATTCGGTTTTTGTAGTACCTTAAAAATGTGTATCGAATCAGCTGAGACTTAACTCTGTAAGATGGTAATTACTCAAAAGGTAATTTCATCTCAAGCATGAATACAAAAAAATTAAAAAGACAGCATGTTCATTTTCCAACATCTATACTACTGTATAAATCTGTAGTATCTGTCTGTCTGTCTGTCTGTCTGTACCATGTGTGTGCCTGTATCCATTTTTTGTCAAATTTCTTGATAAATATTCGTATAATGACATCAATTTGACCATTTTCAAACTTTTTGTCTGTCTGTGTGTTAGTTTGTATGTTCCGTTATAAATCAAGAAAGGCTTGACCCATGTTAATAAAAATTGATATGTAGTGATAATGCGTGATTGCGCTGTATAAAATATCAGTAAACGTAATGATGTCTAATTGAGACAGAAAACATAAAAAAAATAGCCGCTAGATACCGAGAAATATCACGTCAGGTTCTGCGGTGAAGGTATTATATTCTTAAATACGAGCGTGAGTGTTATTTTAATAGTAATTATGGTTCTAGACATTATACAACAATGATGGTAAAACTAATTACAATTGTTTACCAATACAATGATATAGCCGCACATGGACAGTGATTTGAATACAACCAGCAACCCGTCTTCTTTGCCTTTAGGAAAATGCCGCGTAAACGTATGTATCCATTTTTGGGATGCAAAGTTTAAATATTTTTTATTATCCACAATATAAGTTACAATTATACTTACCATGAATCATCTATATCTCTTGAGGGATTTTAGTGTTATACTCGTTTACACGGATAGACAAAAATAACAAAAAAATCTATATATATCTATATCGATAAAAATTCAACCTATGTAAAAGTACCCAAAAAATGTTTGATGTATAGATTCCGCCCCATGTCCATTAATGTAATTGTAAGGAGTGGTATAAAATTGTTAAGGTAAATCTAAATATAATAATACGGTATTATAATGCTTTCACACCGAATTAATATGAATATGACTTTTACCTATGAGTGCAGACCAGCACATTCGTGGACTTTAATCAAAACTTCATAAATTCTTCTTTACTTCAAGTGAGTACATTTTTGCTATATAACTTACGGTTGTCTTAACAAATTTATTTAAATAAAGAATCACATCGTGTATTGTATCCGATATTAGAAACTCATTGACGGGATACGATTGTCGTCGCATTCCACCCTTTATAGTAAAGACGCCGAACGCTGAATCTTATAATGTAAAAAATTTAGGCACACATCAACCGAGCGAATGTTTTGGAAGGGGCGGGGCTCCTCTATTGATTTTACCCGGACCCCGCTGCCCCGCACGCAACCCACAACTGTTGCTTGGGCTCAGCTGAGGATTTTACCAGTGGGGCAGCCGGAAGTATGACCTTGGTATTTAATTGAGCTCTTTCAAATTCAAGATAATGTTAAATATTCCCTATTAAGATGCTGAAATTATTTTATCGGCAATATTGAAATTAGGTGACTTTATCAGCAAATATTTTGAAAGATGTCAAACCCAAAACATGTATTGTGTATTAATTTGAAAACTGAAATTAAACAAGTACCTATTGCACATTTTTATAATTGCTTGAGAATTGATTTTTATAAATGTTTGAGCTGTTTGTGCTGATTTAATTCATTGTTAATTTATAAATATTTGAAATTAATCGCGCAATACTAGTACTAGTTACATGTATCTAGTTCTAGTATCAAGTATCAAGTTACAAGTTTATTTAAACGAAATGCAACTATTTTGAAATAATTGACATAAATTATGAAATGTTAATAATAAATGGCATCTGTCGATATACGAGTACATTTTACTCTGAACGTACGTAACCAGCTTTATAATGCTCTGATTTTAATTTAGCTAAAATTAAATCATTACTAACAAGCTCTTTCATAGCGTGGAATTTAATTTATTAAAAAATTCAAACATCGTGAACGATGTCAATAATCGCTTTCAAAATAAAATAATCAATATATGTAATATGACTGAGTTTAATTCACTGAGTTGTCAAACGTTTCGTCATTAATTTAACCATTGCGCTAGTAAACCATTTCAACACTACTGTAAACTGTCAAAAGATTCGATTACGAATCAATATCAAATAGCCAACTTGTCAATTCATACATTCCATTTTTAATTTCCAAATCAATTACCAATTGTCAAATTCTGTATAAAGTTTTTTAGGTTTTGGATTAAAGTTTGTCTTGTATGTCATAGGTTTAAGCATGTCAATAGCTCTGAGCTATGTAGCTTTGTAATTGAACCAACGTCACGCCATATTAAGGACCACAGACACTGAATCTCAGTAAGATAAGCCGCAATTACCATAGTCAATTCAAATTGCTTCCGGTTGTTTGAATTTGCGGCTATGCGCTCTAATTTAACCCTCCATAGACTTAAAGGGAACTAAATCTTAAGGGTTGAATATGGCCTCTCAAGTAGTTTAAATGAAATAGTTTATACTTTGTTTTTTTTTTATATTAATTATCTCAAAACACTCATAGCCCCCAGTCTTGTTCTATCAAATCGGTCCAAGTGATGTTGTTTAAGTGGTATCGATTATGGTAAAAAATAATTTATGTAATTATATAATATGTAGTTTAAATTGTCAGTATTAGATAGACAAAACGCTTATTAAAGTACTTATTAGAAAATAAAACGCTTTTAGTAAAAGTTTGAGTAAGATTAATTATTAGAAACCTGGATACACAGTATCTTAATGGACCTCCGAGCCTACGTATTGGGACAAAATGTTGAGTATTTCAGAGTTTCCTGACATGCCTAACAGAAATCGCTTTTACTGGACACTGGCACCCGCTGACATTGCGAGGGATAAAAGCCCTAATCTACCAGTTATCAACAGACTTCACTCATATTTGAAAACATAATGGGGAACTCCCTGGTATTAAGATTTACTAGCAATGTTTTCCTTCATATAAATACAGAAATATTAAAGGAAAATTCAGTGTTAAATGAGAACTCATCTGCGGTTTGTTGTGAATTATTATGACGTACAAACGAAAATCCGCCGTTGGGACAAACTGTACATTGCGTCGCTTATATATCGTTTGAATATTTAAATAATGTAAATGTTTTATTTCGTTTGCTGTATGATATTACTTCCCAGAATTAAATTCTTATTGGCGACGCAATTGGATTGTGCAACAATAAAAGAAGTTCCTGTTCCACAATTTAGTAGCCAGAAAAAATCTTCCAAAAATCATATAATACATTTTTAATTATATACTTTTTGACTACTCCATAGTCCAGTTGATAGTGACCCTGCCTGCCGAGCGTGGGATCCTGGGTTTGATTCTCGGCCGGGGCAAACATTTATGTGACAGATAAATGTTTGTTTTCGGGTCATGGGTGTTTGTAATGACATATTTGTGTATGTCCATGCCACCCGCAACACAGGGAATACTAATGCGGGGGTGTGGGTTTATAAACGTTTATTTATTTATGTATTTATTTAATTTCTATCAAAATGAGTCCTAAAACTCCAGAGAATTTTAATACTTTTATTTATTTTTAGTCTAAGTTTCAGTCATTCCCGAACGCTGCGAAAATTCGTTTATCACCCTTATCAGAATCCCGTCAATCTCGTAGTCAGCAGGGCTTTGCCTCGCTGTCACAAGCAACGATAGTAATTTAATGGAAACTGCAATTGGATAAACATCTGTCATACGCATTTTGTTATTCCATTATTGAAAATAAATAAACATGAATTGTTTATGGCTATGTGACGTCACATTCGTTATTCATACTGGATGGAATGACTTTAATTATTAATTTTACAATCTAATCATAATTATATTTGTGAATAAACTATTTTCATACCGATTTAAACTTAATTATTTTTCTAGTTAATATTTAATTCTCATTTTAAAAAAATTTACTAATATTTGGCTATAGAATCCTAGCATAGATAGGGATTATTACGATCTGAATATATATTGAATGTTATCAGAATGGACTCCAACCTAAAGTCTAAGTCAAATTTCCCCGCTCGTATCGCATCCTGCTGAACAGTCACTGCGCTCTGTTTATCCACAACGATACGTCAAAGGCGAAGTTCAAAAATTCACTATCTTAGACTTAGTACTCTATCTTAAACGATGCAAAGATTGGGGTCGCTGAATGTCCAAAATTCTTTGTGTATCGCTGCAATACACATGATAAATTGCTTGACTCTTCTTTTAATCCTACGCTAGATATTCCAAATATCAAAATCTGTTTCTATCGATATTCTTTTACTTTTGAGGCGATACTGCTTTATGTTCTAACGTTCGAAATCAGAGAAGCACCTGCTAAAGTTTCATTTAAGTATCATGCACAAGAGTACTTTTTAATGACAACTACCTAATACCGATAGCAGTTCATTTACTCGTAATAAAAAAGTACGTTGTTATGTGTATTTCTAAGCTATTTACTTATATGTTGATATTTATATATAATATCGTAACAATTGTATCTAGAAGTTTATATACAAATACATAATCTGTACATATAATAAAATTCTAACAGATCGCTTTCTGTACATTAACGATATATGAGAAAAACATCGTCAGGGAACTTTATCAACGCAATAGAACACAAAACAAATAGTTTTTAGAATTTTTTCTGCTTGTCTGTATATCTGTTTGTTTGTGCATTTGTTCGTGCTAATCTCAGAAACGCCTAAACCGATTTAGTTTCGGTTTTCACTAATGTATTGCAGTAAGCATCACTTAATGCTTAAAGTTTGTTTCATTGCAATCCATCCATAAATAAAACAGTCATGAAATAATATTGTCATTTGTAATTCATAGAACGAGAGAAACCCAGTCCTAAAACAATGCAGGAGCTATTTGTAAGCGTAAAAAGTAGTTTGTCTGAAGCGCAGCGAGGGTAGTTTGCTGGTTTTAAATAAATTTGGTTATAAAAATAAATAAATATCGTTACCAACTACCACATTTTCTCACCATTGCCCTGGGTCGCCTGTTAGAAAATGCATTAAGTATTAAGTCCACCATTTCAAAGCCATTAGGTATTTTATATTAAATAATGAATAAATGACATTTTTGCGTGGTGGTAGGCCTTTTTACCTGCCTAATTAGCTACCACACTTCAACTAAAATCAACGTTGAATCTTTGCTTCTTTATTGTGTGTGTTCTTTATTATTTTCCTTCGTAATGTTGTCGATATGTATGTGCCATGATGCCATTACCAAAAGATGATCTGATGCCATCGCCTATCTCTTTTTCGGTTATGGACACAAAATTACCAAATATGAATACATAACAAACAAATTAAATTGTAAGTCTACAAACATCCTAGGAACTACTAGAAGTAGGTACCTACAGTGTTAACTGAGCTTCGTTCAACAAAAACTATATCAATGTTTTTAGCCACGAACCAAAATGTCCCGACTTTTTCTAGTTTGTAGCGCTGTAAAATTGTATTTTCATTGGTCGCCCTTATGTTCGGTCGGGAATTGTTAAAACGAGGATCAGTAAAGCAATCAACTACTCGAGGTTAGTTCACTTAGACAACATTAAAATCAGTAAATGTACTTTCTTAATATTTAAATGATAAACGAATACCGTTTGTTAACCTATAGGATCATACCATCGCCTATTTGGCCACCTACAATATCAAACTTTTTCAAAGTCTAGTGAACATTTTAAACGAGTAAAAAAACCCTTTAAGTGCCGTTTATTATTATTTTCACTCAATAAAGCGTTACAAATTCAATATACGACAGTTTTAAGCACATCCGTTTTAATAATCTCCTATTACCTACTCATTTAAATATTTTCTTACACAAAATAATACATTCACATTCAACGTTCCGTTTGTAATTCCCAAATTCTTACATAAAGCCAGTTACAACCCGTCAGCTACACTCTACGCAAATTAGAATTCTTGTGATATTTCGAATCTATGAGTGGCTTGAATATAATTACAAAAAGGCAAGAAAAATATATATGATCACTTGTTTTTATATAAACATTAAATAACGATTATTTTTAATACAAAAAGAGGAATTGTATCTCAGTCCTTTCATTATAGCTTGTAGTCCGATTATCAATTTGAAATAATCGATTTTACAAAAGATACGAGTATCGCATAAATGTTTTCAGGTTCTAGGAAACTATTCTGACAATTTTATAAATGAATATTCTTTGTTTAAAACGATTAAGTGATTATCAATTTAGATTTTCGAAATATTAGACACAATCGACAATGTATAATATGTTGCTTTTAAAGTGCTTTTCTTCAAGTAACATTAAAACTGAAATATTGCAGAATCCACTCAAGTATAAACCTTTCAAATCTACGCTAATGAACTTCGATATTTTCTTAGAATAAATATAATTTGATATTCGTAAGGAATTTTTCTTGAAGTATGGCGAACAAAAGCTTCAGAAAATAACAATTTCTGATTTTTTATTAAGGATGCTTAAAGATAAGCAAATCTATACGAATATTATAGAGTGCTAATTTTGTGATTTTGTGTATAAGGAACCACGGCATCAACTCGAAAAACCCTTTAACTTTTACCCTACGAAAGTTACATAATTTGGGATAGACATGGGCTATATTTATTTATTTATTTTTTATTATATCTTAAAAATCCGAATACAATGGGCGGACATAATGCCTGATGGCATTCTCTACCAGTCAGTCCTAGATGTTGGTGAAAAGATTTGGTAGGTTGTTCATAACAACCTTTACATTAAAATTTACAAAGATAAATTAATATTCATTAATGAATTTTATATACATAATATTAATACTCATATAAAAATATACATACTTACATATATACAGAACATATACAAAATAAATACATATTAAAAAATCGGAAGCACTTATGAGAACTGCCGTGAGTTTAAACTGCATAGTGATTTATCAAAATAATGTAAACCAAAAAACAGAAATCAAAATTGTCTTAAAATTTTATTTCGCATTAAATATATTTTTTAATGAAAATTGAAGTCTTTTTCGCAACCGTTTAAAACAAAAATTTTATTACTATTAAGTTATAAATCATAATTTTGCATTGGTCACTTTATATTCAAAATTCAAGGCAAATCTAAAATAATTATTAAAACATTTTAATTTTAAGATTTATGCCAAAAATGCTATCAAAAATTAGAAATTTGTTTTACCACTATGCAATAAACATTGCATGTTGTATTTGAGAAGCCAAATATTATGAAAATAATAAATAATTATAAATTTTTTTAACGTAAATCTTAATATGAATATTGGAAATATTTTGAAATAAATGCTTAGTTTTTAAATTTCTTTATCATTCATTTTTGTAGGTATAAAAAAATATCAACATATGTAGTATAGCATAAAACGAATTCTCCGTGTCTCTGTCTGAATGCGATAATTTCAGAAACTACGGCACAAGTTTTTATACGGTTTTTATCAATAAATAAACAGAGTCATGCGAAAGATTTAGGTGTATGACATCAGGAGAAACTTATTGAAACGCCTGGATAAAAATAAGGGTTCAATTACTAATTGTGAACATAAAAATTAAGTTACTGGAAGCGAAGCGGGGGTAGGTTACCAGTAATAAACAAATTGGGGGCCGGCCTCGAGGGTCAAACATTTATTTTTAATTTGAAAGTCAACAATCACGGTGGCATCCACTCCCTACTTGGGATCGCATGCCGACGCTATAAAAATTCAATTCAATTTACGAATTCCATTTTAATATGAAAGATTCTTGTAAACATACAAAAAATATTTATATTTCAATAAAACAATCAAGAACATTTCAAAACTTCTGTATTACTTTAAAAATAATAATTGTATGTTATTATTTATAATTAAAACAACAAAATTCGTCATACAACAATGACTAATTGACAATATTTTACATAAGAACTCTAATCAAATTTCTACTTACCTATTTTAAATTATTCGTCAAACAGCAATGGTAATCGAAGTCTTAATTTTTAACGAACCAAAAAAGTATATTTGTAGCCGGCTAATAAATAAAATTATTATAGACTACGAGTAGCAAACCGCCCTCGCTTCGCTTAAGAAAAACTACGCCTTATGCTTAAAAATAGCACCTGCATTGTTTTAAGACAAGGATTTTTCATCGATTTTTAAATTAGAGATTATTATTGTGGCAATAAAGCCTCCGAATAATAGTTATTCTCATAATATCCTTTATGTATAGAAAGCGATCTGTTATAATTACGCCTGTAATAACTGTACAACTACTGGTATACAAAAATCATAATCTTACATTAAAATTGAAAAAGTATACGGTAGTTAATTTATGATTTTATTAATATAGTAATATGTGACGATAGCGAACATACTCATAGTAAAATATTAAAGTAAACCTCGGTAAATTAAGTAATTACAAACTGTAATAGCTTTAGCTATATTTAAATATGGCCAAAATCATAACTGAAAACCATTATCATTATACCTATTATCAATCTCATCTACGTACTTATACGCGGAAAGGCAATTAGCAACCCATAAATTTAATTCCACTGCAATTAATACGTTCGTTTGACACGTATACAAAGTGTGTCAAACTAGGTAAATTGGGGTCACAATTGGCGATTATATTACATAGGTAGGAAGAAGATAGCTTTGAATAAGAAACTTTAAACTTTGAAGGGTCTCAAAAGGTACCGACAGCCGAATGCGAAATCGTACCCGTGTAATGGACAAGTCCCCAAACTTCCGCAGTGATTTGGTATTAGCAACATCAGACATGGGCTGAAGTGGTAATGGTAGCTAGTACATTACCTAAGCGGTTCCGGGCTTTCTTATTGACGGTCTTAGTTGCAATGATGCATAACAATTGTCAAGACTTGTAGGAAGCCATTTAGTTACTTTCAAAACTCACTAGAATTATTTGGTGTTCTAACATAAGCACACTAATTCTTCCGGTCTCTTTCCCTATAACCGCTTATTATACTGGAACGCTAATGATATGGGACTTATTGACCTAGAATTATAAACCTAGATATTCTTATTGACCTAGAAGTTACAAATAGAACATTTTAACTAGTTTAACTATGCAATAATTAAATAATTTTTCACTGCCATTCGCCGTTAGTTCGAATTTTTCTTCTGAATATAGTTTATATTTGTAGAAAATTTATAATAAGTTAATTTATGATTACTACATGCATTAAATAAATTTCAGATCAGAAACTCGGTAACTTTAGTTTAAAATAAATTTGAACTTACATTTGTAAAACAACAAATTTTTTGGTAAAAGATGTCATATATTGAGAATGAGCAATTCATAGAATCTTCTTTCATAGGCAATTGTTACATTTAAAAACATATCAATTTTTTTATGTTACTAGCCGACAAACGAGCAGACGTGCCACCTGATGGTAAGTGGTAACCGTCGCCCATGGACATCAACAAGACGAAAGGTATCACTGTTGCGTTGTCGGCCACGAAATGAGAAGAAGGTAAGAAAGAAAGTTCTAGCTCTCGAGCCCCCAGCCGGAACACGAGTCGTTTGGCGGCTGATTCAAGCAGGAGGGAATGATAGCTAGCCAGGCAAGCATCGCGGAAAGATAATAATACCAGTAATAATATTAATAACTTAATAATAATACTGATAATACAATCTTTATGCGAAGCCCTACCACCAAGAAAATTATTTTACGACAAGCTGAGATCTGAATAGCAATTATTTTGTAAAAGTCAATATTGTCTAAGCCGTCATAATTATATTGTTCTACATCCGCGTAGCGTATTTACATTGTACATGAGTAACTTGATTCGCCTTTTCTTCCAAGTCGTGTAATTTGGACACTCGGCGTTCTTTTCGAGTCAGTACGAACTATTTGTTAAAAACAAAACGAAAACAAAAAACCTTAAACCGAAAAAAGGAAAAAGGTCGTCGTACAAGGAAGTGGCTCTGAGTAAAATCTGTAGTGGAATTGGAGATAAAGAGCACGTACAAGGAATTCCAGCTCTTAAGTTGAGAAAAGTTATATTATTGCACGTTTTAGCTTACCTAGACATGTATGTATTTATTATAATTATATGTATAATTTGATGTAAAATGTTGATCTAATATAAACCTTCTTATACACTGTCAAATTATTAAAAATTTAGAAATGCGTATTAAGAATAATTGCGGTACTAAAATTACATTCTTAACGCATTATCATCGTCAAAATTTCTTTCACAATAAATGTTTTTAAACACATCATGTTATACAAAGCAAGTTTTTAACCAATAATACTGTCACTTACCAATTTCCTAATATTAGAACGTTTATTACAAAGGTTTGCAAAAAAATTTGTGGTAATGTATTTATTTACATGTGTATATTATATCTGTCAGATGGAAAGTTATCATTAAATGACCTTTGATCGTATCTAATAGTTTTTACTGAAGTATATTGTTTACTTCCCTTTTATTGTATTTCTACCGACTTAATGCTTGGTGATATTCTCTACCAGTCAACCCATGGTGTTGATGAGAATGCAATTTTAAATATGAATAGAAATTCATTTTTAATTGTTCATTGAATGACAGTCTAAAGTATTCACATGAAAAACGACAAATACACAGAAAGCTTAACAAACTCAACAACTTAAACATAATCAAGATCTTGCAATATTGAGATCTCTTGGTCTGTGACTGTTTTCCTAAATGTTCATTAGAATGCCAATTCACGACAGACTTTAAGAAACCAGAAATTCAAAAGAGAAAAGCTCTTCAATTTCTTTGTTTGCTTTTAATAGCTGGGCGCGTTTAAAATGAGATCATATTTTTCGATTTATCTTTATTTTATGGCGCAAATAATGTTTAAACCATAATTTGCAATTAAAACTGATAAATAAGATCTTTTTTCATTGTCTTGGGACGCAATAAATTCGAAAATAATGTATTTAGTAATAGTTGGTAGAACTACATGAAAAGATTCTACCTTTAAGGAGTTAATACACTAACCACTAAGATTATAATAGAGACCGCTCAAGCAGGTTACAGTAATCGTAATAATTGTGAAGCAAAACACAGTTGAAATCAGTTTTAAATAAAGCGTTGTATAACGTAATTTTTTTCCGCTATTTAGTTCTCACATTTAGATTCATCAAACGAATATTATATATCTTTCGGAATATATTGTAATTAAATCTATTCGAAATCGAAGACTTCAATACGAAATATTAAAAATTTAAAACATGTCTAACATATTTGATATAAAATATTTTAAAGTATGCCTGGTACTCATTGAGAGTTAACGAGGTACTTACTATAGCAATTTTATTTCTGCTACTTTCAATCCATCGAAGCGTGTCTTGTATTTCAATTTGATGATACTTATCTTTACCAAACCTCCCGACAGACCATTCAACCATATATTTTTCTTAAATTATATTTTTCAAGTGTATAAAACCAGAATTGCGTATTATAAATTATAAGCTTTATATTAATTGCAACAATTGTTTGAAATCCATCAAAGTACAATTTTCGATTCATAAAATAAATCATTAAATAATAATAAACAGTAGAACCAAAAAATTACGTGCATAAGTGTATTTACAGAATACATATATGATTTAATAATTCTGAATTTGAATTAAGTAACGTACCATCAACATTGACTTCCAACTATCAAGTCACGAATAAGAATCACAATAATAAAAATATAACACACATTTCTCATTACCCGTAAAAAATATACATCTACACATATAATAAAATTCTAACTGATCGGTTTCTATACATGAAGAACATGAACATGAAGAATATATGAGAAAAACTATTATTAGGGGCCTTTATTTACGCAGTAGAACCCAAGTCTGTTTGTCTTATAGCGTTTGTGCGCGCTAGTCTCATAAATGACTTGACCGATTTTTGCAAATTTTCAATAGTTTAAACTTTAACAGGGAAAAATAAATTGTTATATAACACAAGAAACACAACAGGGAAACGAATTTATCGTGCCATAGTCTACCAATAATTGGCAATTACTACAAATGTTCGGTTCGTTACTATGGACGTTCGGTGTAAATCATTAGGGATTGCTCTTGTTTTTCACTCACTGCTACGCGGTGGGAAACAAAAATCAGGTCCGGTTAAGGTTTTTTATTGAAAAACTAAATTTTACTAAATTCTTCCGTTTCTAGATAAACGAACACAATGCTACTATTGAATGCGTACGATGAGGAGATCTAGTTGCAACTGTAACGTTATCTAATAAATATTAATTTTATAGAAATCATAAACTTAATACCATATTTTTAAATAACGAAAAAAATATAAAATCGGTTTAGTATTTAAACAAAATGACGGAAAATTAACTAATGTGATTTATTTGGGTTCAAATACCTGATTACGCGATATTCTAAATCGTTTTTATCATCTTTAATGTAAGTATGCAGACACGATTTAGTAACAGTATTTCGGCAACATAAGTGTAATATAATAAAATATTCAATAGACTATACTAATATTATAAAGAGAGACTGCAAAGATTGTGTGTATGCGGAGGGTAAACTACGTCAACCATGGGATGCCTATTCGAAAAAACATTTTACTGTTTAAAAGGTACCTCATTCGGGATGGTCATAGGCTATATATGTATAGCGGATCGCCAGTTTAATTTAATCCATGAAATAGTTTAATAATCGTGAATGTATACCGACAATGCCTTATCAAAACTTATAATCCCTTTAAACATTATTTATGTTTCTTGTATTTCACTTTGTAACTATTCTGGTAATACTGGTCACGAATTTATATTTTATTAAAAAAATAAGATCATATTCATTTATTATTACACGATACACCGTTTTGAATTAAGCCACTATTTTGCCACTGTTTTTAAATAATTCACAATTTTTTATTGTTCATGTAACTATTTTTTTCTATATGTTAGCCATATTTAAGAACTACTTATTGCACCGTTTACAAACCAATAGAACCAGTAAAATTTTGGTTGCATTTGCGAGAGTCAAAGTTCTATGTTTTAAATATATCCAAAAGCATTTTCCTATACCGTAGCTAAGTTACTATGCACATCAAAATCCAGTCACCTAACTGTCTGCCAAATTTCAACTTATTTCCTTCATTCGATTTTAATAAAGCGTGACACAATGCAAACAGACACGTATGTGATTAAAATGTAAGACTTCCAGATTTAATCGATGCACAGTACCCTAAAAATCGATTCTGACCGTTATTCCATCGATGCAATATCTTACAAGATATACATATTTGCTGTAGTTTCTTGTTTTTATTTAGTAACTTTCAATTAACTTATTTAAAGTTCGTGCTAAGTTAAATTGTTTTTGACAAGTTTTCCTTAAAGCCTTGGTAGAGTTTCAAAGTGTTTCAAGAGTTTCGAGTTCAATTGTGTAACATTAAACCTACCTGTAGAAAAATGTTTTAGTATTACACACTACGCATTATTCATTACTTCACTTGTAGTTAGCTACATGCAGCATATCAATGCCAGCAATGCCAAAGGTTATAAACGTGTTTTAGCGCAATTTGACAGCATATTAAAGCAATAAAAAAGCACTTTGAACGATCTCATCACTTCAGATCATATTCACACAGTTTTTTTTTTTTTCTTAAATCAATAATTTATAGCTGTTTCGATAAATTAGGTAGTGTTCGTTTAAACAATTTTAATCGCGAACACCCTTCGTGCATCTGGGTCGAAATATCGGCGTAAATTAAGAGATCGTGAGTACCCATAGTAAGATTTGAATTTAAGATCCACGACAAGTTATGATAAAAAATAACTTACTAATGCATTCTGATTATGAGCATCTACATACTTTAGATACTGACTGTAGACTTCGTTGTTACACTGGTGACATCAATAACTCTGTTTAGAATCTCTATTTAGTCAAACATCAATCAAAACTGTAACTTAGTTTGCATATGTTTTGGGCACGTAGCCAGCAGTAACAATTTGCCTAAGTGATTGAACTACTCAAATTCATCTGAAACTACCTCACCGTCATATGGACTTTGTATTAAAGACATTATATAACTACAATTCTATGAACATAACGATAGTGATGTGTTTTTGACAAAAAGGCTTTTGCGGTATTTCAGGTTTGTATACATATATATCGGCAAAATTTTCAAGTTTAACCCAATATAATATCACTTGCCATTTCCAAAATCCACCTCAAAATGTATGTGTTGCAGTCGTGAGCGTAGAGTTTTCATACTACCCTTTTTTTCTGTCCGTGGCACCTCTGACACCACATAATATGTGCTTAGGCAATTATAACTTACAATCATATGCGCATTTATCAAGTAGTGACGATTACTTATTTGTCTATTCATTGATATTGATATTACCTATTGGATTTTTTTAGCAACGTCTAAAGCACAGCTTTTAAGTAAAAAATATTATGTACCAACGAGTTTCTTTTGCCGTTTCATCTGCTCAGTGTAAAACACCTTTCTGAAACTATAGAAGAAGCACAAAATGACTTGCGTAAATGTACAAAATACCTAAATTATTCAATAATTTCGAATCAGTATTTAAATTAGTATTAAATGTTAAACCACCACATGTACAGACAATAGCAATAGGTTGCAGCGGTATTTCAGATTAACGAATAACTTGAAAACAAAGCAGCCCACGCACTTAATTACAGCCGAGTAGTGCATTCGCCACAGAGTAAAATAGACGGAGCTAACCAGGTCACACTACATTACGCTCGTCATCTCTCGAGAGGCAAATTAGCCGCGAACTCGGCTATCAACAACACAGCGCTACCTTGAATAGGAAGGATACAGAAATTCTATTCAGTAAAGGTACAGGAACAACTGGAAATACACGAGCCATTATGCCGTGAACGGAGATTTTTATACGCTCACTATCAATCCGCTTTCATTTCGCTTCAGAAACATGTCAAAATTACTGATTTCTATATAGAATGGTCGTATTAATAATTTTTTTTGGGCCGCAGAAGTAGACCCATTAATCGGGATAACAAGAATTCTAGATTACGAACCATACTATAAGCTACTAAAAGACAAAATGTCATCCAAATCCGTTCAGTAGTTTTAGTGTGATATATCGTCAGACAAACGGAAAAACAGACAAAAATTCCAAATCTCAAAATTGTTTTGACCTCTATTTAATATCGATAACACAGTAACTACATTTAAATTTCCAAAAAGTATTCGATTTTATTAATAACCAGCTGTACCCGCGACTTCGTCCGCGTGGAATTTAACAAAAAAGTTATTTATTACAAATAAAAGAAGCCTAAGTTACTCCTTATTACATCAGCTACCTGCCAGTGAAAGTCCCGTCAAAATCGGTCCAGCCGTTTCAGAGATTAGCCGAAAAAAACAGACAGATAGACAGACAGATAAAAATTGTAAAAAATGTTAATTTGGTATATGTAACGTATATACATTCATATGCATGTAGTAAAAAGCGGTTATTTTAATATTACAAACAGACACTCCAATTTTATTTATTAGTATAGACTAGCAAATGCCCTCGCTTCGCTTCGGAAAAACTACATTACGCTTAAAGATAGCATCTGCATTTCTCTCGTTCTGTCAATTAGAAATACATATATTAATTCATAACTTTTTACTTATGGATGGATTTAAATGAAACAAACTTTAAGTATTAAGTGACGCTTACTGCAATACATCAGTGAAAATCAGAACGAAATCGATTAAGCCGATTCTGACATTAGCGGGAACAAACGCACAGGCAAACAGACAAAAATTCTAACAACCATTGTTTTGGGTTCTATTGCGTTAATAAAGGCCCCTAATAATATTTTTACTCATATATCGTTCATGTACAGAAATCGATCTGTTAGAATTTTATTATTAGTGTATAGATATAGATAGATAAAAATTACTCTCTATCCAGTTTTAGGTACTTGACATTTTGTCATTAGTTCTTTAAATAAAGTTTTTAAACAGTATAAAATTCAAATCTAATTTATCGGTACTGAATGAAATGCTTAAAAATACTAGACGGTAAAATATCCAAGGGTTACACTTACAAATCAATTTCAATGCGTCTATATTAGTATTGTAATTATTTTTTTCAAACAATGCAATCAACGTATACATTTCCAAACGTTCAATGTACCTAAGATTTTCCAAAAATATTAATAAACGATCCGATATAATACAATGAAACAATAATTTAGTATAATCATAATGAGCTTAAACTGCAACATCCTATTTTGAAACGAACCCACGTGAAACATACCATGATTTTTTTTATATTCTCTCAGAGTAAAAAAAAATAAAATGTGTAAGGAGCACCCGCGCGGCTGTTTTGTATCCCGTACTTCAGATGATTGAATCTTCTGTTATCTGATCTTAATGATTATGAAGAACGTGATGCTAATAAATTCTGCGTAATAAAATATTAAGAAAGAAAGAAAGAAGTAAGTAAGGGGATATACGACATACATTTAGCAACTGTACTGTTTGCATTATCTAAACTTGTTTTGCAGTCCCCTACGATAAGTTGTAAGACTATGGCTGGATCTCAAACAGATACAAATAGTGGGTAGCCTCACAAATAATTGTAACTGACCTGTATTTTTAATCCAATGATGTTTTTATTAAGCTCATTGGTTTGTTTTAATAACATTGCTCATACTTAAATTACACAAAGAACATAATACAACATAATTTGTTTGTTTAAATTAAAGGGTTTAAAAATATTAACCCTTTTTAAAACTGTTGAGCAATATAATAAAATGGAGCACAATTTAAATATGCATGAAAAATTTTAATCTTCTTTTAAAAAATACTGAAGGTCTCAAAAAGAAAATATATTTCTGTGAGTGGCAGCTACTCCCTAATGATATTTTGTTTTTGTGATCCTGTGAACATTTCCAACCTCCGCGATTTATGAAAATGGAAAAGGCGTACACCCGGTGGATACTTTCACAGATTTCCACCCAAAATTAGATTCAAAGGACAAACAAAGGGCGCGATAAGTGTAAGCCTACCTTCAGTAAGTGGTTGGACCCAATGAATCAGTTTTTTCATTTTCTTTTACGCTTGTTGTTATCACGACCAGGAAATATTGAATAAATTAGAGGATCTTAAAAACATCATTTTATTATATATTTTGGTTCAGATTTGTCGATGTAAATTTATAACAAATTCTCCCCGGCTTAAACTATTGTGTACTATGCCATATATATTAATAATTGTATCGGCAAAAGGAATATATTGTGTGAGTTTTGTTTATTTAGACTTTGATGTAACTAAATAATCCTATGAGGCAGATTACATTTTTTTGACATTTAATACAAATAATCTATACTAATAAATAAAATTGGAGTGTTTGTTTGTAATATTAAAGTAACCGCTTTTTATTACATACATATGAATATACATGTGATACGGTACATATACCAATATAACATTTTTTACAATTTTTGTCTGTCTGTCTGTATGTTCCGGCTAATCTCTGAAACGGCTGGACCGATTTTGACGGGACTTTCACTGGCAGGTAGCTAAGGTACGATTGATAAGGAGTAACTTAGGCTGCTTTTATTTCCACTATATAACTTTTTTGTTAAATTCCACGCGGACGAAGTCACGGCCACAGCTTGCTATTAATAAAAATGACATATTTATGAATACTACACGTACAGTAATATGGAATTAGAAGCAACACGATCAGCAGCAAACGCAACAATGACATAAAGATATTTTCCAACAGTGCTAGCAAATACATGATGAGTAAGGAAATAAACGTTTTCGGAATTGCAGTTAAACTTCTTTGTTGAAACGATATAAAAATACAACACTACTTTTATTATTTCACCGTACACTTTATCATACCAACGTCTCACTAATCGCCCAAGATAAATTAAACGTCGTTCTAGTTTCCGAGAACAAGAAACGTGATTAAATCGCCGGTATAACACTTACGTAATTCAGTCGGTTTACGGTTAACCAAAACTGTCGAGCTCGTTCTGAATATACACTTCAAATGTAATGCGGAAAGTAATCTTTGAAAAATTCTGTTACCATTTCTAAGGTACATTAGACACACGTTTTATGTCAAGTTTATATGTATAATAATTAATTGTTGATCCCGAGCGATGTCGGGACGGGCCGCTAGATATAATAATGAAATACGCTTTGTCTTTATATGAAAGATAATTTAAAAATAATTAAGGAGGCACATTAAATTATTTTTTTAAATCGAAACGAAAAGGCCATAAAGCAATTTATACTCGTATAAAGTCAAAATACTATCATAACGATACACATTGGTACTTTCTTTTCTTAAACATTAAATGTTAAAGTACATTTTTGTAACGGGAGTATAAGCAAAAGTTTATGTGTTTAAGTGTATTTACAAAAGACCGAAGCGATTACCTAAATGATTTTGAATTTGAATTTAGGTGGCAGAGAGCGTTTCCACACGTTGAGCTGACTAATAATGACTAATAATTATCAAGTTTAATTTTTACCTAAAATAGTTGCAAAAAATTTTATAGTACCTAACCATAATCTATAAAAACCGAGACTGACTTCTGTCCGGAACAAATTGCAGTTAGAGAAAATTTACTTCCTTCAGCTACAATAGCCTGTAGCGACAATTCTTTTCTCAATTTTTTGTGCCCCTGCAATGCGTTTGAGATAGCC
Organism: Megathymus violae; assembly: GCA_003671415.1. NCBI lineage: Eukaryota > Metazoa > Arthropoda > Insecta > Lepidoptera > Hesperiidae > Megathymus > Megathymus violae. Next base: position 5,762,699 of record PDGT01000016.1, on the reverse strand, counting down.
GTTATATTCTGTCTCGCGATAACACAACTTAGTCTTTCAAAAACTTTCGAAGACTCGGGGATAATTCATACTTAAGAATAATAAAGCGTTGAACCACTAGATATGTACCTTATTAATCATCTCAAAAAATCTTTACAACTACTTACTGATTTCCACGTAGGTAGCGCTTGATGACAATCAATGGTGACAGATTGAAGACGGTCAGTGCATTCCAAAAATGCATTCCGAAAAGTAGGAGCCAAAGTGTACGAGCTCCTCTTGGTACTGAACAGTAGTAATTTAAAGTTCGTTTCGTTGCAATCCGTTGATAAATAAAAAAGTTACAAATTAATATACTTCTAAGCATAAGTAAGCGACTATTCATAATTCTAAGTAAGCGACTGCGGTTTGCTAGTAAGTGATATTAGTTCGTGGAAATTTATGCCCTGAGAAATTTTACGGCATTAATTTTATTTTGATTGTGCATCACTCATAATCCGGGCTATACTTTACAATTATATAATTATGTATTTGTTAGCAATTCTTTTATGTTATGTAAATGTTAGCAATTTAAATATTAAAATATTTAAATTATTTATGTTCATTCATCTTTTATTTATATAATTCAATAGACATAGCCATATTTCAATAAAAAATGTACATTCCAATTTTAATCGGGCAACTTGATCCATTGCGTATGCAACTATCGTGCTAGTGTGTTGCGATTGTTTTCATAAATCTTTAAAATTTTCTCCTAATTTTTAATCTTTCATGTGCATTTCAAATAAACCGCGTTTGTGATCATTACTTATTCTTTAACATCGAATTACGCACTAAACACATGGTTATAATATTCAAAGATTTTCATGTCTTATTTGCTTTACTCTATGCTTCGTTCTTAATTCATATGAAATTAATAGAAAATAATTTGTTGCGTTTAAAGTGTAATTCTTCAACTCAAACACAGAAATTATGTATAAGAGCAGCAATATCCAGAAACACTATAAACACACTTTTATGTCCGTCGCACTCGCATTGATAACACGTGTAAGCCAACAGTATAATGTATATGATACTTTAACTATCAATATTTAATATTCATACTATTAATGTTTGGTAGTCTAATTGCACCAAAAAACGGTTTATAGTAATTACTAGTTTTATTTTATTCACACTTACTTAAACTTTTAGTAGTAATCTTAGTTTTGTCCGTTCTCTAAGCACAAGTCAAGTACTAAACTGCATGTTGTGGCAGGCATAAAATTGCATTAACTCCAAGTACTTTTAAATGGTTGCACTGCTGACTACTCAATGTACTTAGGGACGCATTATGGCCTAAGTCGAAGCAACGTTATTGTATATACGTCTGAGTATGTATTACGACATATTTCTATTGAGCGGTATGATAAATAGTATGTTATATTCTACATATGCTTTATAGGTATATATACGCGAGCTTGGAGCCTAACGGAACAAAATACATTTCTTATTGGACAAAGACAAAGTTATGCTTTATAATAAAAGTAATCTGATTAACATTACTTTTTTTCAACCACTGCTAATACTCTCTTTCTCTTTCTATCTCTTTTTGTCTCTCTCTCTCGGTCTATATAATAACCATCATCTTAGCACAGTATGTGTGAATATATGTGTGTGTGTGTGTGTGTGTGAGCCTTAGAGTGTCAAAAAAAGCCTGTACTGAATTCCAAATGTAATTCTTCGATGTGTAGGCTACAAACTCTAGTAAATATATTTAATGCTTCTGTTACTTATTTCCAGTATCAAAAGACGAAGAAAATTGGAGCGGAAGTGATCAAATTATTCTACTCAGCGTTCTGCAAAGTTCGACCAAGTTCTGTTTAATGTTAAATGTTACCAAAGTGTATTTATAAAAAGGTTTGAATAACGTGCACCGTCGTTTTGGAAATAAAAGTTTGTTACTAGGTATCTGATAACATTTTAGGTGAAACACACAACCCAATTTCTGACTAACTTTTTTACAGTACGTACCTACAGTAAAAGTTTCCCTCAACAAATCGTAAGTCGAGCATTTAGCAATTTCACGGAGTTTCAAATGTATTCATATTTTTTTACAGAAATATTTTATTCAAATCTTCACAAGTTGATTGAATAAATAAATAAACAAACCCGCTTGTCCGAAACTATATAGAACGAAATGTCTTTTCCCTATCCAACGCTCTTTGGCACATCCAAGACTTTATAGGCCGAAATTTCGTATTTCCTCCCAACATTTTTACGTCTTGAGAAACACTATCTAATTATAACTGATTGCTGCTTCTTAGATGCTTTATGGGAAAAAGCGAACATTGAGTAAACAAAATCTCTTATTTTCCTCATAACACCCTAAATTCTTCTAGAAACGTAGCTCAAACTTCCTTATTAAAATCTCTTTAAAGAATGAATATTATATCGCTCAATTCAGTCGAAGTCATAATTGCTTAATTTAACATTATTTTCGCTATTCGCCAGGTTAACATTTTATAAATGTGTGGAAGCAACCAAACAAAGTCGTTAGGTTAATTCGTAGTTCGGATCATGAGTTTAAGCTAGCAAACACATATTAAATTATTCATGAGGGGACACGCGCGCAAGCTTTGTAATCAATATCGTAATTAGTTTACAAGAACCCTATATATGCAATTAGGGAGAATTTTTGGGCGTATATATTTAAATCCCTTCAGAATCAAAGCTCTACACACACATATATATTCAAGTAATCAGAAAGATATGACTCTTTGACCTTACGGATTAAATACAGCGCCCTTCAAGCAGCATTTCGAATCATTTTAAATTATCATCAAATTCTTATTATCATTTAGGACTATTATCTGAAATAAAAAAATACCGAATTAAATTTTCGTGATAAAAAATTATGTAACATAAATTATATCGCTAACCTTTTTGCTTTAAAATTTCAAATAACAACCAAATGTTTCAAAATAATGTATAAATTCATGTATTCGTATCACAAAACAACTTAAATATATAACAATATTACACATATTGTTCATGATTGTTAATGACGAATACCGAAACTCAAATTCAAACGACAAACGGTCTGGCTGCATACGACGAAAATGCCACGCGGTAATGACAGATTTCGAAATCCCTCTGCACCCGGGTCCATCGAACCTGATTAACAAACCCGTCAGCTTAGAACCAACAAGTATTCCAATGAAGCTGAATTGTTAACGAACTTGTGAACTCCAATTAGTATCGATTATGTAAATCTTAGTGGTATCGTAGTACTGAAGGCTAACCGGTTTTGTGAGATTATTTAACAAATCCACTATATCTTCCGTACCCAAAGAATTCTTAATTCTATTCAAGATGACATATTTTGATATAAAATTATTACAGCAATTCAAACCGCTACTTACAAACATATTTAAAACAATTTTTAAGACATTTAATTACTAAGAAAAATATACGTTTACCATTCTGTCGTAAAATAATGCCTTACAATAATATTATGTAACTATGAAATATAAAATACCTACTAGCCATCATAGATCTACTACGGTGGATTCATATCATGGTTCATGGCATGGAATCAAATTATATTTTTGTTTTATTTTTATAAATTATACAATATATATCTGCAAACAATTATAATTTCAATCTAATTAATCACAGGACATTTCGAGTATTAAAAGTAATAACGGGATCGACTTCGGAATATAATATTATTTAATTATTCACAATGTCCATTATAATGAATAGGTAAAACCGGAAATAAATTATATTACTGTACGTTTCAATTACTTTACCTGCGAATTAAATAGATCAGAAACGTATAATAAATATTTCAGTATTAATCAAATGAATGTTCGATACGCCTCTGTAAATAAACAAGAGCGCAATACAAAGCAATGCTGATTGTTACGCTTGATTGCAGATGTGTGGTTGGAATCTATAATATTAATGTTAATCTTAGTCATATATAATTTTAAAATAAATTTTAATTTTATTAAGTCAAGTTTGTGTGACATAACGTGTTGTCGTATTTGTTTTAATCATTAATTTTCTCATCGTGAGCGCGTCAAAAAATTAAGAGCGTATTCCCTCAGACCCTTAAGAGGGTACATTTGATTTGCAAAATAAAATTTTTCAATACATTATATAACTAAGTACACTGTAAAGAGAATTTTTATAAAAAACACACACACACACACAAAATTATTTTAATCGTTGAATAACAACGTTAAAACATACCAAAGGCTTTCGGGCGGCCTTAGTAATTATGATACTATTCTTAGCCTATGGATCCGCACTAGGGCAATGTAATGGAGGATACTTATATAGGATAGACTTTCGTATCTCCCAGTGACCCACTAATAGGCTATAATCAAATAAAGAATAACTCGCTGTCTAGATAGACCTTTTCTTAGACTACCATTATTCTATATATATTATACAAAACCTTTTTAGCTCGAATATACACAAACATATAGATTCTTCGCGTCAATTTATCTTCAACACGAATTTCAGTCGATCGCTGACACGCCACAGCGCCTAAAAACTTTCTTTTGTTTCCCAATTCCTCTTGATGAGCGGAAAATTAATGGCTTTTTTATCGGCATTTGGCCATTTTCAAGGCAACGTTATATTTTTATTAATACCTCGATCACATTTTGTTACATATTGTACTAATAAATAAACTTATTCGCAGATACAAACATATAAGAACACTTTTTTTTATTGCTTTGTAATGCATACTTGTAATCCTGATATCGTAGAAATGTGTTAAGCTGTTTTTTTTTCACCTAATAATGTAATCATGTAATCTTTTTTCCGGTAAATATTATACCGGAAAAAAATCTTTTTACAATAAAACGAGGCGAAGCAACGTTGGTAATATACGATGCATCTGTGCAACAACAATTTATCTTCATAGCCAAGACGTTAGAACAAAGATATCTCCGTTCTGTAATCTCGATATGTTCGTCCATGGCTCTATGTTATCCAGATCTATGCGTGACAAACAACGTATGACGTAGAATCAATTACTAGGAGCGTACGTTGCTGAATATTTGAATAAATGTGTGTACTATCAATCTACATAGATGCTTTAGTACTCAATATTTTATAGTTTAATAGTGTTTATGGAGTGTCCAATACTTTTTATTATTATTAAATAGGTTTTAGATTAAATCTGAAATCTAGTTAGTCTTTGATTTTAAAATCTAAATTTTGTTATGTTCGAATATTAGGCATGAAAAATTAGTTTCATTATTTTCGATAATCAACAATTTTATTGATTTATTCATTATAAAATTAAAAAAAAAACCTTCGGTTATCAGTTATTTACATTAAATAATCACGTGTGATTCTGAACCAAAGTTAGTTCTCATTTAGACACCAAAGGTTCATGCGCTGTCTTCTATCCAATTCAATTCTCGATGTATATTTTGGCAAGAAGGCCCCTATTAAATTTTTTTAAATGTGGTTTTTCGTTTCCATACATTTTATATATGGTTATATGAAAGACGATTAAACTTTTATAAGCAGTAGTTGGATAATAAATATAAGTGTCAATAATTACAGTTAATTAATATTTTCATCGATATGTTTCATATTTCATGTAAAATTATATTCATATTTCATTTAAAATTCCATAAACAAATTTTATAGGTATATTCTTGTCTTCACGTGCAATTCTGTCTTAACAATTATTACGATCACCGGTTATTCAATAACAGATTACACTCATAGCTAATATCTATGGATATACATAGATCACTCGCATGTAATATATTCGGTAAGCTAACAGCTGGATCAATTAAACATATTGGATGAATTACCGTACCCAGAATAGATTCTATCAAAGCAAAGGATTGTTAATGGTGACACACGTGAAATAAATATATAATATCAGTATCAATCATTAGATTCTACGATGGTTCATATGTATAGCATGGATGATAGATGACAGTGGTCTGTCATCACCGGCGGCTAGCGGATTCCTCGCTTGTTTGGTCTAACCAGGGGTTGAGTCAATTACCATCATAATAAAACGTTTACCATAGTATTATAGACTGACGTTTGAAAATTGTTTTTATAGACCTGTTACAATACAAAAATTCGTCAATAGACAAAGAATATTGTAGTAAAAATAAGCTTAAAATATGTTAAGAAAATTATACACTTATATACGTACACACTCAAATATAATTGTCATTACGTAAACATTATATGAAAATAGAAAAAAAAACAATTAAATAAATGTAATAAGTTACATTACTACACAAATTCTGTACTCCACGCGAACTATTGCTGATAAATTTGTACTTTTACTTCCAATGCGTTTGTTTAAATAAATGTGACCCGAGTGTTGTATAAGGGGTCATTGAAATGAAAAAATGTCATTAATCATAACCTGTGACGTAAGGCCCCGCCGAAAGGGGAGCCACACGGATCACTCTGGGTCGGGATACGCGTTTTAAAGTTTCATTAGAACATCCTGCCGATAAAAAGGAATTGATTAGGATGGTTCGGAAGCGGACAATAACTTAATCTTACGACGAGGTTGATTTGCCGATTCGAATCACTTCAAGTCTCTCATGATTGAAGGTCTTCACCATACAGTATCACCGGCACTGAACTCCACACACTAATTATCGACTTATAACACCCCCTCGGGATCCCGCACATTACTTCGTAGGACAATCAAGAATAATGGTAACTTCTACGAGTTTGTTTAGAATTTATAAATTATTCGCGAATCTTCTTCACATTTTTTTCTTCTCGAGGGTAGTCTCTTGTCTTAATACGTTGTTCGGTCGTCGTCGGTTAGGTAGCCGAACATTGCCGAGCGTGTCCGCGAACCATTCATTCGGCGGGAAATTTGAATAGAGTACGAATAGTGAACAAAACCTATACACTGAATTCAATTTTCCATTCCAGCCAGCTCGTGTTTTCTGTGCGGATTGACAATATTCACATACCTTGATGACATTATGAACAACTTTCAAGTATGCACGTTTCCTCACAATGGCTTCCTTCACCAAAGCAAGTGATAACTTAGTTCGAGTACGCACTTCAACAAGTAGAAATACGTGCAGGATTCGACCGAATACGCACAGTAGCTATCATACAACTAAGTACCTACATAAACCAAAAAAACAATGTACATAAGTAACTGACAGTAAATAACCTTTATCAACCTAATCTGAGTAAGCTTCTAATCATAAAGATCTAAGGTTCATTAATTATTCCAATGATTCATTATAATAGAATATTTAGTTGGATAACGGAAGGGATTTCCCTAATGAAGAATTTAAAAGCAATATTATTTAATTTTGTCTAAAATGAAATTTATAACGTTACGATTGACATAAAATTAATAAAAATGAGAGAAAATGGTTCGTAGTATATGTTCTGTGCTATAATTTCGTATAAATATGGATTACCTTTTATTACAATCTGAGAAAATAATACTTTTTTTAAATCTTCCTATCATTCTGTTAAACCTTGGGATATTATACTCGTAGAACTATTTATTAAAAAAAAATAAGGCTAGTGAAGTCGGTTTTTTAGTATTATTCAAAACTATGCTTCTCTTTAATTATTTAAATATACCTTTAGAACCCTTAAAACTTACTCTTTTAATTATTACTATGTTTTATCCGCAATTTCGTCCACATTAGCGTAAGAATAAAACATGTGTAAGTAACAAAAAAGTAATAGTCTCATTTGAAGTCAGTTGAGCTATAAAATAATATTGAATTTCATAATAGTATTACTAATACTATTATAAAATTGATATTATGGTAGGGTACGGCAACAACATTACTTTGGCTGAGTTTTAAAAACTGCATTTTATATGTATAAAAAATTTCAACATCTCCAATCACCACCAACAGAACGTTGGCGGTGGTATACGCACGAACAGACAGATTAGCGAGATACATAAATTTTAACAAATGCAGCATCACGTATTACCTCTCGCCACACGTGGTCTTTCTCAAAACTTGGCAGCTAAAGCAAGTCCTCATTCAGATCGCCGGTCGGTCGGATGGTCGGTAAATCAATTTAGGAAAAAAATTCGAAAACTGAACTTTGTTTCCGTAGTAATTTGTAAAATAACTGTTACATTAAGAGCAAGATACTTAAAATCTCTCGAGTTTCACATTCGCTAGATTTGTTTTAATCTATAACTATAGATAGACTATATTTTAAGTAATAAAATGTAACCTTATCTCTAATACTGAATACATAAAGAGCATTGAGTTATAAATATTTGGACAGTAAATACATCCAAAGTAAGCGAACCGAGCCGGTGTCGAAAGGCACTATTGAATTTCAAAGCTTTGTCTAGATTTTGAAAGGTGTTACAAATTCACCGCCATCATTTTAAAAGCATATCTGAATTTCTATCTGGATGAAATAGTTGGCAAATATTTCAACTGACATCCTTGAATAACGTTTCCTTAATATATTGTTGTCCTACTTTGGTATACGGATCTCTCAGATGGTATCAGAAATTAGATTTAAAAAAATAAAGATTTTAGATAGTAATACTATTTCCGTAATTACATACCCTACATTTTACCCTACATTTAATGTGTACTTGTAATAAAAAACATTAATTAATTAGGAAATATTATTAAAGTTTATTCATTTTACAATTCAATAAGCGTATATTTTTATATACATATAATGTTAATAAATAAAGTAAATTTCAGCAATGAAAAGTAACAATTAAAACTAGACCTTGCTTCGCTTTTGTTAGTATTACGCCTGATGATAAAGCGTATCGGAACCCTTCTATTCGCGCATTCGAACCAATCTCTACGCTGTGAATCGACGTCTCGTGATATATGCGTGAGCCCAATCATTATTCCGCGTTCATTTGCGTATTCAAACGGGTCCAAGACAAAAAGGCAATGACCATATAAATAATGACAACATACCCGTCAGACTTATTTTGCAATTGATTCTTTTTTTAAGTCCGTAAAGTTTGAATCTGCCCCAAATTGACCAAAATTATCGATACGATTTGTACGAGTGTGAAGGAATGTATATGAAATTGATATAATCGGCACATACTAATGATTCGTTTGCATTTATTATTATGCCAGCAATTTATTTAGTATTAGATTGAAATAATATGTTCCAATTTCAAATGCGATTTTGATTTTTATCCGACCTCAAAAAGGAAAAGGTTCTCTGTTCGTTTGTATTTTTACGTTTTTGCTATCTAAGAATTCCGTTATTGAGAGTGTATATTTCCCATTCAATGCTATTTAAATTTGAAGAAAAAATAGCACTGAAATACAAAACCGGAGATTCATTTTTGTCACTGTTAAGAAAAGGCCGAATATTTTTGTTATAATTTCAGTAGGAATTCGAAGTCGTATTCTTAAATACTTTTATGTTTTAAATATTTTTAATATTATTCAAAGTAATAGGATTGAATATTGCGTCAAAGTTGAGAAATTATTAAAGGAAATAACAATTTTGAACTTATTTCTTTAAAATACGCATTAAACTGTGATTCAAGTATTGCTACCATTTATATGATTTTCTATAAGGCGTAATTACTTTATACCAAAGCGACATTTTATATTGTTAAAAATATTTAAAAAAAGAGAAATACCATTTAAATAAATAATATTACATATTTACACATTTAAAATTTTCAAGTACTACTTCACAAAGTATTTTAATATAAGTTTTACTATATTATGTACAACTTGTTTTATCAAATAAATCGTATCACTAAAACTCATATGAGTACGAAACAAGCCAGTGAATCAAAAAGACAGCGGCAGCCAGTATTAAACTAGAGGGTCAAATGTAAAATTTCTCTCGTGTACTTCCAATATGTTCCTATATCTTTGAAAGTATATTAAACTGTCAGTAACAATAAGCATATATACGAGGGTTGCCTTTTAAGTTGTGTCGTTTGAAATAAGTATAGACAATATAACAGATTATTACCATTTATTGTTTTTCAAAGAATTCTTCGCGATATTTAATATAATACACTATTGCATGCGTTCGAACCAGTTTTTAAAACATTTATTCCACTCCGAATTGCGGGTAGTCAAAATGGCCGATTTGTATGCGTCAACAGCTTCTTCGGGTGAGCTGAAACGTTGACCTCGAAGACTTTGCTTAATTTTGAGGAGCGTAAAAAAATCGTTAGAGCCCAAGTCAGGGCTGTAAGGCGGGTGATCTGAAATTTCTACATTTTGGGTGCTCAAAAACATCTTTGTTTGGCGGGCGATATGCGAACTTGCATTGTCATGGTGCAGTATCATATGACGTCTTGAGTTGTTTTTTCGAAACTCTGTGATGACTTGTGGCAAACAAACATTGGTATACCAGTCAGCGTTAACCGTCTTGCAATCTTCTAGTACAATAGTGGCGATGTGACCACCGTTTGCCACAAACGAGGCAACCGTTTCTTTTAAGTGCTCCGTGAGCGTATGACTTTGGTCGGTTTTGGCTCATCTTGGAAGACCCAGACAGTTGAATGCTGCTTGGAATCTGGATCGTAAGCATATATCCAAGACTCGTCACCACTAACCATATCATAAACGTGTTTTGACTCGCTTCGGTAGAATCGCTGCAGAGTTTTGCAACACCATGTAACGCGGGCTGTTTTTTGGTCGTCGCTAAGCAAATGTGGTATGCAACGAGAGGTCAACTTTTTTACGCCAAGTTCTTCGTGCAGGATTTTTTATAATAGTCCCTGAAATGCCCACGGATGCCTCTATTTCACGGTATGTCATATGACGATCTTACACGATAAGCTGCCGCACGGAGTCTACATTCTCTTGCATCATGGCGGTTATTGGACAACCTTCACTTGGCTTGCCACTGAGGCTAGAGTGCCCACGTTGAAATTCTAAATACCAGCATTCTACAGTCCTAGGACAAGGTGCTGCATCTCTAAACACAGAAGGAATCTCCTCAAAGCACTGAAGTCGCGTTAACTCCCTTTGAAAGTTGTAGAAAATTATCGCACGCATATTTTCCTTTGATATTTCCATTTTACAACCGACTTGTCACCTTTGAACAGACGCTACAATAAAACTATTCGATTAATCAAAAAACATTCTTTTGTTTTCGAATTCTAAATTCAAAGAGATGAAAAAGCCATATGTATCTGTTTTAATAATCGCGGGAGGTTTGCAAACGGCACGACTTAAAAGGCAGCGCTCGTACACATTGTTTTTTACACTGTCAATATATAAAAACCTTATAAAGTAGTAAAACAACAGGTCGATTCACATAATATTCACTGAAACTAACAATCAATGTTTCGTTATTTATTTCCAGTCGAGTTCCAGATACAGACACACAAAGTGGAAGAGGATAATGCTGGTACTCAGCAAATCCTCTGCATTGCTACTGACGAAACATTACGTAACAAACTTTCATCTGCATTTCTGCCAACGTGTTTGCGAAACAAAGTAAGTAAGTACTTCTATAATAAGTAAGTATTTCTATTCTGAAACGATGTGGTTTCTTAAAGATTAGAATCGTGAAAGAAAACTGCTAAGCTTCTTGGATAGATTGATTGATTACTGATTTATTTACTTTGTAATAGAAATAGTATTTTCTTAATTTATTAAGGTAATATATATATATTTCAGTTCTATCTGGTCTTCTGATTGGCGAAAATTTTTCGCGTATTAAATATTAATTATCACTTATGTTACTGAGGAAAAAGCTTGTGTAAAACCGCCTATAAAAAGTTCGTGAAATATACCAACTCGCATTGGGCCAGTGGACTAGAATGTTAGTACTTTTAAACATAAAAATCTTAGAGAAAAAAGGGAAATCTAAAGGGACTAGACAATATACATAAATGTTGGTAGCGTTGACGAAATTCAGAGCGTCAAAATAAATGAATTGACATATATCACCGATTAATTTGTGATATTATCCCCATATATTTTGAAATTTTCGTCATCACTATCAAATGTTACAATGCCTAGAAATCTAGGATTGAGGCATTTATATGTTAAGTATATTCCATCAATCTCCATCTTGTTATTTCATGAATCGGCATCGTCGCGCGATCAGAAGAGATTTGCAGCCGTGAAACTTTGTAGTTAATTAAATAACAAATAATGTTGAAACATCAGCCAAAAAGCACACATCACCGTAAAAATTTGTAGAAAACATGATAATTTGAGTGTAAAATATTTTTCTTATGATCAAAATATTTTCAAAGTGTTTCAATAAATTAACGTATATGAGCTCCCAAAATACAAACAAGATTTCTTGCAAGAAACAAATTATAGTTAAACGTTCATCTTAATCAAGTTTACGATGTTAATCAATTAGGTACATTGTTTACTTAAAAAGTTGAGTTAAGCGAGCGATTAGGTTAATAACTTGGAAGAAGTTATGGCTTCTTACAAGTGGGAACGTGTAGGAATTTAGCTACAACAGAGAATAACAACTGACCTTTTTGCGGTCACAGTGAGATTTTTATTACAAACATTAGAAGACAAAGAAAATTTACTGTGTGAACGTTTTGAATGCTCAAAAACGAATAATTACTTATGCTTATCGTTTTGATAACTATTCAATAAAGGTCTTTTTTAATTTCAAACTGTGACTGGAGATAATTTTTGATTATAACTTTGTCTATTTTTAACATGACACATCTAAATAACCCATTGGGACATGTACATCCGAGCCCAACTTCAAATTTTATTAAAATAAACTTTGATGGACCGTCTCAACTGTGAAAGTAAAATTTAACCTAAACATAAAGTTGCTTAAAGCAACATGGTTGAGCGCAATCTAAAACACTGAAAAATGATATATTTTTAATAAGGACACAACTGCATTACTAGAGATTACAATTTCATATTATATCGTTTATCTTGTTTTTCCCAGTACATTTTGCCACAAAATAATCCTACGTCTCCGATAACCACTAACCAAAATAACATCGGTGCGGATTTACCATTTTCAAATAGAGAGGTGGTTATTCTGTTAAAATTGAAACTCAGTGGAGCGTAAATTGCTTTATCACAGTCATATTGTGCCAAAAGTCGGACATATATGTCAAAGTAGCAAAGTTAATCAATTTCGGGCAAAACAGTCAATCATTTTAAAGCCCTGTGCTTCAGAAGTTCGGTTGATGTCATAGATTAGAAGTCAAAGCATATTACGATGTTAGGTTGACATAAGAAACTCTTATTCTCGAATAACAGTTACGCTTGCCGGCGAGTTTTAAATTGGCTAGTATTTCTCTACAAAGTCGTACTGAAACAGAGTGGTGGTATGTACTCCAATCTTTTTCGTTATAAAAAGTAACCATTACCAAAAGCATTATTCTTTTGCATTTCTCATCAATTTTTATCTTAAAGAAGATTAATAAGCAAGATCGAAGACAATAATACATTTAAGTTCTACTACACAAAGTATTTATATCTATTACCTCAGTGCCGGATTATCATTGAAATCAGGAATGTTAAGGAGCTCCGTATCCATAACCGAAACTATTGGATATCCGAAATAAAAATATATCCGAAACCGTAACCGAATCAGGTAAAAAAGTTTGAGCTAATTTCGGATAGCGGCAGTCTGAATAAAATACGTTTTAACAGATTTTCGCCGGCCGAGCCGAAACACTAGTCACGTTGCTCTCACTTTTAGGCAGTTTTATTATTTAATTTTTAAGTGTTTTTCTGTGATTATAATACTACATTATAACTAAAAATAAAGTCAATGTGTTACCTTGTAAATACATATTTTTTTCCAAATCCTAAATCATTTAATATCCGGAACCAAAATTATCCGAAACAATCGGATAAACCGAAATAATTTTACATCCATAACCATAACCGAACCCGGTATAATATTATTTATATCCAAATCCAGATCCGAAATTTCTTATCCATAACATCCCTAATTGAAGTTACTCACTAAGGCAAAACATTTATTTCATAAATAGGTACGTAAATCATTTTTCTTGCGACTTGAATGTTATTATGTCTTTTTCGCTGTATACACCCGCTACAAAGAGATTCTAAATGCGGTAACTGTGAAAAATGTAAAGAATTTTATAGGACACTACAAAAATCACCTATATGTATGTTGTATAATGTTTAATAACATTTTGAACCACTTCTAAATGTGTAAATTATTTAAAATTTTTCACGCGTATTCCAAGCCGATACAGTGCAGTAATTAGCTACACTCCGATGAAACAGCAGTCTATATCATTTCGATCTATCAATCAATCCATCCTCATTGACATTGATGTTTTATGTGATAAATTTGACTTTCAATTTGTTATTAATCGAAAGCCAACATGAATAATTTCTTTGTATATTATCCATAATATGATATTTGTACTTGAACAATGTTTAATATACTAAAATCATGTTTAGCTCGTTACGTGTAATACTGAGCAAACAAATCATACGCTCAATGTTATGTTAGGACTGATGTGTGTAAAGTGAATCCGTTACCATAATTTTTAGCAAAAGATGTGTGAAGTCGTTCCAATTCGCATCTAACTCCAAATTATGATAATATTTGTTATATAAATATTTTATTTCAAATATTTTATATCTGTAATGACTAAATGAAGTAATATTTATTCGAAGTTAAAGTTTACAATCAGTTTTAGAAACTCATTCTACGCGATCGCTTCAACATGTTAAACGCTTAATCTACGGAGGAGAAATTGTCTACTAGAATTCCTTTTAGCTAGTAAAAATAATTTACGGATATCTATGCCTTTCATAAGCAAAAAGCATTCGAGTCTTGCCTTTGTATTGTTCATCTTGTGTTTGGAAGTAAGGAATACCATGACGCTTATACCAGACATTCCTGATAAAATTGCTTTTGTTTTTATGTCACTTGGAAGGAATTTTCTAGAAATATGGCTCGTTGCTATGAAATATAATTACGGCGTCCTCTTATCTTTACATATTACGTCGCAATGGTAAATTGTTAATATGAAGGTACTCCCATAAATATCTTCTCTGATATTTTATTAAAACTAATGCATTAAGATTTTCTTTTTAATATATTCTTAAAGTTAATAGCCCTAATGCCAAGAAAATAAATAAATAGTTGAAGAAAACAGATTTACTATAAAAAAAAATTCAAGAGCCAAAAAATAATATTTCGGTCATACACTTCGATTTATGGAGTAGCCATTTATTAACCAAAATGTTATCTAATATACGCATCAACTTTTACGCTTGGTAAATGTTCTTTACGTTATTGAAGTCGAAGAGGTGCAAACAATATAGAAATTTTTAGCACGGGTCACTTAGTTAAACTATTGTTAAACTGTTTGTTCTGAAACTGGTCCAACGTCGTCTAGAACGCAATTTCTGAACGACACTGATTCCATCTAATTGACACTATAGATTTAATCTGTCTAGTGTGGTTTTTCATTTTGTTGTATTTTTATGCGTTTGATCTTTGTAAAAGAAGTTTTATTATATCCGTCACCTAGGTAAAAAAGGTAAACATTAAGATAGTCTAGTCATTTATTGATAATAAAATATTGTTTTAGGTATTCTATATTAAATCAATTGCATAATAGTAAGATACAGAACATTGTTTAAATGTATTTAAAACGATACGCGCATCGTTCGAGAATACCTATTCCGAGCATGACCTAAATCTGTCCAAACAATAGCGGAAATAGTTTTGGTTGTAGATTGTTAAAATAGGAAAACAATAATGAAAATCAAAAGTTTCACTCGTTCACTGTTATTGCTGTCGAAATTAAAATATCCAGATACAACACACAATATAGGAATATATAAAAAAACTTATACTCACTTTTCCCCTTATCTTTTATTAATCAAAAAATTTCGGGATATTAACTCTGTCTCTTAAATAATATAATAGGTCAGAGGGAAGACAAAACAAATGACAAAGGGTAAACATAGAAATTTCCCATTATTTAGATGTAAGCAAATTTGAAACGACAAAATCTTGCGGTTTATTTTATAGCTGAATAACTTTTTGTGTCAAAACATATTTCATTAAATATTACGAGGTTAAAAGGTTAAAAAATATCTCTTTATTTTATGTAGGGTGTTCTCTAGAACTATTGAAGCTTTAGTATTGCTATTGTCCCTGAATAACGTAGACTAGTTCTGATTTGGATAATAAAGTCCTAAAATTTCAATTTTTGTAAATAGACGAACCAGTACATCTAAAACAATCTACTAATTATTTTTTCAGAAGCTTACAAAGGTACCTCTAACAAAGTGTCCAATAAATAATGAACTCAAACCTCGAATATTGTTTAAAGACAAATAATTATTACATACATAAATACTTAATTTGTAATGGATATCTTTAACATTATCTTTAACTATCAAAGAAAGTAATGTAAAGCAAAATTATTTTAATTGCAAAAGTACAGTCCCCTCAGTTTTATTATTGGTTAAATAATAATTTACTTAGTACCGTGATAACGGTTTGTTTTAAATAAATATATTTTTTTATGCTGCCAGTGAATCAGAAGCTAAAATAACGTAATAACGAGATACTAAAACTCATTTATTATTTAAATCCACGAATGAATATGGAATGTTGTAAAGTGAGATTAACAAAGTAGCTTAATTTGATAATCAAATTTGGCAGAGTATTACCGCCCATAAACAATAATAATGCCTCGGCTTCAGCTTAATATATAAATAATCAGTTTATAATTACTTTATATTACGTTACTAAAGATTTTTTACACTCACATTATTACTGAATACAAAACGGTTTAATCACGTAATTGTTAGCCGGATCCGCTATAAGTTTTGTTTAAAGGAATCTTAGTAACTGTCTTTTTCGTCAAACTAACAGCATTTCATAGTCCACTGCTGGACATAGGCCTCCCCTAATGGGCGCCACTCCGAGCGGTCTTAGTATGGTAATGACTCACCTACATAAAGGTAATATTGTCATCAAGATAAGAAAAGTATAAAAAGCCATAAGGTTATTGGATATTGGAGAGGCCTTTCAACGAAAAATATTCCATATTTTTTTAGGTTTACAGACCTTTATACTCATAATAATGAAGAATAATTGGAATCAGGCATCTCGCATCACGTAGAATTCACCAAATTAATCTTAATTCAATATCGCAATAACTCGTAATAAATGTCAACGCATACTGTGTACTACCTAAGAAATTAAATCAATCTTGTGAAATAAAAATAAACAATGCAATACGCCTTGGACAACTACTGGCCAAATGTTCCCTTTCATACATTTGTGGACACCCTAGTTCAGAACAAAAGTAACTGATCCTAAAAATAACAATTTGGTTAAATAAAATTCGGCTTATTTATTAAAGCAACTGACACCATTCAACAGAGTGGGAATTCGTTCTTATGCTGAATGAACAAAAATGGTCAATTCAAATCGTTCTTTTAATAAAAAATACTTTTGATTTCTTACTTAGTGAGAACTTGTACAGATGAAATGTAACAATAACTCATCTTTATCTATACTAATAATTACATTTCTTACTGATCGCTTTGTGTACATGAACGATATATGAGAAAAATCATTATTACGGGCCTTTATTGACGCAATAGAACCCAAAACAATAGTTGTTAGAATTTTTGTCTGTTTGTCTGTGCGTTCGTTCCCGCTAATCTCAGAAACGGTTTTTCTGAACGGAAGCGACGGCGGTTTGCAAGTTACTAATATGTTTATATCAAGCCACACCGTCACATTACATTTTAGTGTCACTAACTAAGTATTAATGTAATGTATCCAAAAATTGATATTGAATAGATTCATGAATCGTATAATCATTTTATTATCAACCGAATAATCGAATAATATTAACATTTTATATTAGTCACATATCTATTAAACATATTACATTATAAAGCTATATTATTATTTTATTATAATCAATAGTAATAAGTACTTTAAAAATTATGTTTATTGTTTATGGTAATGGTAGTTTTCGGTAGTCATTTAATAATATACTTTACTGGTGAAGATTTTAACGTTAATATCTTAACTCTTTTCAATCTGTATTACTAACAAAGCTTTATCTATGGCATATTGCTGCAGCTTTTGTACGACTTAAGCTATAAAGGCACTTATCCGCGCGCCGAATTTTAACGTAGAAAGTTTTGTATAAACGCTGGACGAGATCGTTTCAGGATTGTATTAAAAAAATTCAGAAAATATCACAAGGATTTATCAGTGCCTAGCGGCCATTAAGGTTTTGTTGTTCGTTAATATGATTAATAAAATCTATGGTTGTTCCAATCAGTATCGCTATGAAGGCCAGCTACTAACTTACATTTCAAATAAATGTCCAACAAAGCGTCGATGATGCGTTTGGTGTTATGATATTGTTGCTTATCTCATACTTCCCGAATCCGCGACTATTTTTTATCAACAAATTATACTTACTATAATACTTATCATGATATAAACATTGCTAAAAATTGCTATTCCCTAAAATTGTTTAGATAACCAGAAAAAAATATATATTAAATATAATTGACTGTCAGGATTTTAGAAATACAAAAAAAATATATAATACAAATATACATGAAGTAGTAATTGTTTTCATTATTTATATTTCTACATTATCTGTAAGCTTTATCGAATCATTAAATAACGCGTTATGTTTTAAATTCATGTTTTAATTTTAAGTAATGCAAAATACTTTTCTCTACGCTGACAAAATTTTAAAAAACGGACTCTGAAATTGAAACGAAAAAGTTCTTTTCCCGTTACGTATTTGAAATTTAAAACAATCGCGGTTAATGAATAATTCATGCTTTCCCCTAAAATTAACGTGCTCTTTCATTTGGAAACTGTAATAGCGGCTAAATTTGCAAGCCATTCGGCTCTTTCAATTACCAATTTATACTCTAGATGTAACAGCTACTAGACGATTATATTCAAATTTATTACCACGATAACATAAAGACAAACTACGTAGAAAATAGACTCAAATAAAATTGTTTATCTACTCCCATGCTTTAAATCCTCAATAAAAGATTCTGAAACAGTTAGCTTACTGCCAACATTAAAACCCCAAACCAATTAAACCATTAAAAACCATTGAACCCAATGACATTATATCATCCAAACGGATGATATAATATTGTACTGAATTTCATAATAACACTCCTTTGTTTTTTTTTTCGATCCCGTCTGTGCAAAGGGTTTACTCAACAGACAGCCAAATTCTTACTTCTCGATGTGTAGTATCTGTATGAATTTCAAAAAAAGAAATCTGTATGAATTTAAAAAAAAGAACATTGTCATTCACGTGCGTTTCACTACCAGAACGCTGTGCGCCGTAAAAAAAAAAGTAGGTTATTAGAATTCCCGACATTTTTCTTCGATATTTTAATTGTTTTGTTTACAAAAAAATGAGCAATTCAAGTTTCGACAGCACACCACCAGATATTTTAAAAGCTGCAAAAGACATTTCCTACAAACTACTACCGGAAAAATCAAGAAAGCATCATGAAAAAGCGTATCAAGATTTTATCAATATTATGGGTGTAGATAATGTCTTGTATGCAACTGTTCATAATTAGTGCGTGATTTTCACCCTAGCCGTCCGTGACACCGATATTCAAACCACTAAACTATGACAGCTCAGTGAGCACATGTTATTCATATTCATGCGATTCATTATTATTATAACAATTACTTTGATATTATTATCGAACTAACTCACTCTATATTTATTAGAATTAAATTTTGATATGAGTTCGTCATAATATTTTGAGAGGAATATGAATTCGCACGCTAACGACAATTTCCGTAACCAATTCCAATCATTGCATGTAGCAAATTCTGAGTTAGAAATCTTATAGTCCCGCAGTGTATCTGTAATAGAAAATGTACTAATACAAACTACTTTATTCCAAAAACCATTGTCTCCACTCGAGTGACTATCATAAAACCATAAAAATATACGTCATCACTTTTCTCTGAAGCGAAAACGAAAGCGAAAATAATTTGAATACGTGAGAATATCAAACGATGTTACAATTTCTGGTACAAAATCATTTTTCACTTTTTCTATTAAATTGCTTTGAAAGACAAAATAAGTTGTGGATGTCATGGCTTACGCGCAGCATACCGGTATCATTGCTATCAGAAGTCTATCAAACGCATGTAAGCTATAAATCTTCGTGATAACGTTTTTTGATATATCGTAAGTTCTTAAGCTTACCTTTTATTTTTTTCGTAAGGATGAGTTACAATTCAATTCCTAAATGACTATAATTAAAAAATAAGTAAGGCAACACAGCTTGTCTACATTCAAATTTCTAAAAGACATTTGATGTACAAATTTGGAGTCATTAAAGTATTATTATTACTATACATTAGATATTGTTCATATACTTCAATGGCAATTTCAAATGAATTTCACTGGCAGACGCTTCGAATCACCAAACCAATGAAAAGGCAGCCTAATGAAATGAAATGAAAGTCAGCCTAAGGTGACTTATAACATGTTTTTATTACATAAGCCACGACAATGCTATCAAAAAAATCCTTGGGAACAGAAGTTAAAAAACTCGTTTTTTCTCACGGTTCTTTATTAAATTTTAGGTTAAGCTGCTTTTGATTGGTTTCGAATGATAACTTTGTTTAATTTCGTACGGATTATTTTCTTTTATGTACGAATCTTAAGAACTTTTAACAACCCTATATAAACTATTATAACGGTTATAATTATACCAAGAATACCTTTATGTATTTTCAATACAATTCAGTTCAACTCTTGTGCAATTCACTAATGTGGAAAATAAGTATTACGCCTTATGAAAAAATATTAACTGTTTATTTTATAACATTCTCTAGTCTCTAGTGATTTAGACTGTATTGTCAGTTACTCACTTCGTAAAAAAGACATTATTTAATCGAATCTTGAATTGAACAGAACTATCAAATTCAAAGCGACCATTTTATTGAGGTTTTCTTATGAAAACACCATCCAAACAAACTTTGGTGGTGGATATTTGCCCTTTTTTGGGTAAACAGTGTCCTAAAGATTACGAACACGACAAAAAATGGCAAATTATCTAGCCATTCTTAAATGTCAATATATCACCCATGCGGCTATTGATTTTTATTTAATATAGATAGATAGATAAAAATGTTTGCGTGACGTAATATGATTTATATATATATATATATACATAAAATAGTAACCGCACTATTTGAAGCTGTATGAACAAATTTTTATTTCAACTTAAAGTTCTGAATGTGGATATACTGAGGTTTAATTTTTTGACACATTAACAATTACTACCTAAATGTATGATTGCAAACTCGAGTCTCCTATGCCCGAAGACTTTACGTATCGCTATTTTTATTAAATGATTTCTTTAAAAATTAATCATCACTTGCTTATGTGAAGGAAAACATTGGCAAGAGTGACGTCTTCCAAATGTAAATAGTAAAAATAAAAGTTATATGGCACAATAGATGAACGTTAAAAATATTCATTTTATCATTGAACGAAATAATTATGATCTGAACACATTTTAACGAAAACATTCTCTAAGAAATAATTTCAATCCTGTAAATCTTTTCTTCGCTTAATAATATTTTTGAATAGCAGATTCCGTTTGATTCTTGCGTTGAAACGTTTTCATCGTTAGCCATTGCCAGTTACGTTATTGCTGCGCAATAACTGCTGTGAATTTTGCATATGCATGTCAATTTACATTGACAAACGCACCGTTCTATCCTACTCTTCAGAGAGAATATATTAATAACCGACTACAGTTGAAACGGTAATTATTTCGATAGCCATACGATACAAATAATAACGTATATTATATTGCAAAAATTTCTACAAAACTCATCACTTCTTTTATTACTTACAACTAGTTGCCGACCCTTTAAAGTTGTCTGTGAAAAATATTACCTGTTCTGTGTTTCCTGTATCACTGCTTGAAAATCCGTTGCCTTTCATTACTTTACGTTAATTAAAAAAAAATTTCATTATTGATACGTAAATGAGTAAAGCGTTATGTACCAATACACAACTAGAATAATAAGAAGACGGAAATTAGAGCACTCCGTAGGCAACTGATTAAGCCGTATTAAAAGATTCTAAATATACTACAGATTAATTATACGTATAGGTATATGTATATAGGTCTATAGGTATTATATTTCTTCAACATACATTTTTTGTAACATTATTAAATGCTGGCATTGTCTTAAATTGTTTCAAACAGTGTTTATTAAGCGTTATTTATTTTTCATACACCTGTGAAGAACAGCGTAAAACTGAATGAACGTTATGTTAACATCATATCGTTTAGCAAATAGATACTTAAATGTAATGCTCAAGCCTTATCTACCAAAACCATGGTCCAGGCAAGTGCATAATGAAAGCTTTCACAAACCATTAAAAACATATTGTAGAACTCACAGGTATGCAGGTTTCCATAACGGAAACGATTGATAATTATTATATTATTATGCACATAACTTAGAACAAATACAAGTGCCTACGTTCAGGATTCGAAATCGAATCCCCATACGAGACACCAAAGTAAAAACCAGCATCAACCCTGTGTTAGAATACTGCTTTCTTAAGCAAGGGAAACTAAACTCATGATAGCTAAATATATGCGCAGTATTTGGTGTAATTGCAATTGTAGCCCGACATACGCTTTCTATAGAGTAAGTCCTGACAATAGCATTTCCAATATCTCTGACGTAACTCGTACGACGGGCAGGCGAAGCGGGCGGAGCTCGGTGCTTTTATTCGAAATTCCTCCTTTATCTTGTTACCGAACCGAATTTATTCTACAAGTGCAGTGCGCAGTTGCGTCACTTCTATACTTGAACCAGATTGTGGCGAGATAATATATTTCTTCAAGTGTACAAATGAGAAAATTGAACCGACAAATAAAACAGGTTACCCCTTATAGGTATTTATATTACCTTAAAAATTATAGAACTTCTATGTAGGTGTATTAAAAAAATGTAGGAGATGTGTATGAAACAGAATAGAACAGAACACTGGAGTAAATTTGATAAAAACGTTACGTTAAAGAAGAGAAGATGGAACCGGGCAATGGATTCTGATCTCTGTGATCAGAACTATTAAATAAAAATAGTTCAAGATATTCCATGATTTTATTTACCTCCTCAAATTCCTATAAAGCCTTCTCCTAATATGTTGATGTGAGTGTTCATTTTGTGATGATGGTAATCTTAAATAACACTTTAATTATGAGAACATCCTATACGCGCTTTGTATTAAGTCTTCACCTTACATCGGTATACTATTTATTAAATAACAGATTATAATATATTATTTTATATTTTATACATACATTACCTACATAAAAATAAACTTTTAAATTAATATATAAACTGAAATAAAAATTAATTAAAATGAATATATAAATATATTTTATATTTCTCGCTCGTTTCCAATTTCACTTTTTTTATTTAAAAATTATAGTTCTAAACAATGTCATATCTAGCATTATTGCAGTACACAAATATGTTTCTGATTTAAATAATTCTAAAAGTTTTCCCGTAAATGAAGAAAACTCATTTATTATGCATTACTGTAAAAACGCAATGATTATATTTCTCGAAGACAAACGAGGGCGGATTGTAGTATGCAAATAACAATGTATTTATCAAACTTCTAGAACAATTTTCATTCTGATCTGATCTGTTTAATTATGCAGCAAAATCTGAAATGATGATTTTGGAGTGTATGGGACTCTAACTATCTTTAAGCCCAACACACTCTTGCTTCTCGTGGTGTACCCTGCTGGTTGTCGCCAGGTCTCTCCTGTTCGAGGTCGGAGCAATCTGTTTTATCTTTTCTATACTTGATTTTTTTTATTGCCTAAAGAGTAGACGAAAAGCCTGACAGTCACCATTTTAACGCCGGA
Source organism: Megathymus violae (assembly GCA_003671415.1). Classification (NCBI taxonomy): domain Eukaryota; kingdom Metazoa; phylum Arthropoda; class Insecta; order Lepidoptera; family Hesperiidae; genus Megathymus; species Megathymus violae. The sequence goes on along the minus strand of PDGT01000016.1, from coordinate 5,738,817 downwards.
GCGGGAGGATAGCTATTTTTACACCTTTTTCAGAAGAACTCCATATCATAGCGCTCCGGGAATGCCTCAGAAGGAAACTCGTTCCGCAATTTGCATGTGCGCGGCAAGAAAGATTGTGAAAATTGGACTCGTTACTTCTTACTACTTCATTTATATTATATTTATATTATTACTATATGTATCACTCGTTTTTACGTATGTACACATGTACCTAACGTGTATGTTGTAGAGCTCGCTCCTTTCTCCTCCTCATTATAGATACAACAGATTTTTTTTTCAGTTGCAATATTGGAGTTCCAATTAGACTTTCTTCTTTATAGTGCCACACCGCGTGATGCGCGATATTCTTTTTTGTGCTATGGTTGTCTCTAAACGGTAAAGATACCTCAGATAACCTTAGATAGTCTGACCGTTCATTTGTTGGTTATTGCAATACAATAAATGTTATACAAAAAAGACTTTAATTTTAACATTTAAAAAATCATTGGTATGTCAAAAGACATCTTAAACTTCCTGTCTTTGATAAGTTACCATAGTAAATTATTATTTACTCTGATGACAAGAACTCATCAAATTGTGAAATAAGGAAACTTTTATAAAAAAAATTAAAGCTGAATTTGTATAACTGAAAAGTTAAAAACTAAACAAATATTTATCTATATACCTAAGAACATGCACTGCAGAACGAATATTGCTTACGATTTCCGTCAATCGGGAGTGGCCGACTGAGTTCAGTCCGTTCGGGCGCGGTCGGTACTTAGCATTGTAAGCTGTAGTGGCAAAAATTCAAGAATCCTTTCATGCATAAACCTTCTTGAATCCTTTCATATTGAAAAAGGCTGAATCTTTCCATGCATAACAATTTTGAAAGACTGGTCATGCTCAAAAATTCTATGCTGAAAAATGCTTGGACGTTAGCCCTCGCGCTCGGTTATAATAGTAAGATATTTATTATTACGCACCAATAATCCTTCTGACACTTTGGTTGGCAACTAACTCCACCAATGGAACAGCGTGTTTAACTATCTTCATGGCCTCACCAGTTACCAGGAAATATCTGTTCCCTATGGCCTATTAATATGTTGGAGCCAAAAGCAGTGAATGGATGTGGTTGGGTTTAAATATATAATAATATTCTCAACACATACATTATGTATGTTACTAAGTTAAGTATGATAAGCGAAGCAATAAATACATATTAAAATAATAGGGGAAGAGCAAGTTCAGTGTAGTACTATATTTTCATATGTTGGTATTTTTAACCACGATTAATTTCATATGATAAGTTGTTAACTGAGCGCTCCATCGTTATTACTTCTCGTTTTGTTTGAATATTATTTTACCAGATTCGTATGGTACAACTGAACTTCAATAATTAGAATTTTATGAATTTTAAAAGCATTAAACACGGCAAGGAAATTCAAGAATTTCTGAAATATCCATTAAAACTAAGAGTTACGAACGATTTCTTTAAATCCAAATTTTATTATAATAAAAAGATTCAACGTATAAGGTTCTTAAGTTGGAAATCGTTCGTTTCTGTCTGTAGTAGGCTTATTTAAAAAATATTTATTTTGATAAAAACAATCACACATTCACGTACCCGCGCTAAAATTCCCTGTGTTGCTGCTGGCATGTTCATACACAAATGAGACGTCTCATACACCCACGGCCCGAAAAAAACATTTGTCAGCCTCATCATCTGTCACACAAATGTTTACCTGCGCCAAGAATCGAACATGGGATTCGTCGCTCATCTCAATTCAATTTCACTTTTCAGACTATTCATTCTTCTACTATGCATTAAATTCTTCTTAATATAGAATCAAACATAATATATATAATATTATAAATATTCCATAAATATTATATCATTAAAACATTACGAACGTATTTCGTATTTGCTATGACTTTGAAAACTTAATATTCCAGAGAGAATAAACCCAGGACAGGATAAACCCAACACAGCTACAATCAAATTAAAACCGGCACTAAGCTGCAGAACTGAAAGCTTCTGAGATTTTAATTTAGCTCAGCTTTGAAATTACTAAGAAAAGCTAGAGAAGCAAAAGCTAAAACTTATTTGGAGGCTACACAAGACAAACAAATTACACTGACTTACTGAAATGTTTATATATAATCTAAAGATTTACGTACGTCCGTTACAGATCTTGTAACTTCTGAACGTGTTGACCGATTTAGATCATTTTATTTCTTATGTCGAGACGATATTTCATGGCTATACTGACAAACAGAAGGTGGCGCTTTGTATTGTTCTGTATGTGATTAACGTTCGTGACAGTTCAACAAATCTGTACTTATAATAAAATTGTAACGGGGCCGATTCTTTAGATTGAATATTTAATATAAATTTTCATTTAGGTAAGGCGATGAGCTCAAAATATATTTTTTTGGAATCTTTGTCTGTTTATCTTATAACTTATCACTAAACCCAATGAACAGATTTGAATAATACTAGGCATAATAACAACTCAGGATACTTTTGATCCCGGGAAACGGAAGATTTCCTCTGGATAGAAAAAAAGTTAATATGCACATTTTATTAACAGGGCAGCAAATAAAATGTTGTCTTTCTGGCTGCAGCTATTATAATAAATTAATGTTTCTTATTCAAAGAAAAAAAAACTATTTCTTAAACAAGGTAGATGCTATTTCTAAAAATAGGTAATCTGAACGAGGGTGGGTTACTAGTTGTATTATAAAATTGTCTCTATTATAAAATTGTTGTTCACATACAGATACTAAGGACAAAAAAATGGTGTGATATACATAAGTACTACATCTCTTAACTGTTAATAAAACATTTTTATTATTTGACGGTAACAGCCGATAAACAAGCAAACGTGCCATGTGGAAGTAGTCAACACAATTTATGCACATTTATAACACAAGCGGCGCGAAAGCCGCACTGACTGCCAATAAGAAAGCTGTGACAATATTCCACTATACAACATATTGACATACAATTTACTTATTATTTATTGTAAAGTATTATTTATACAATGTAAATTGTATATTTATTATACAATTTACTTTTATTTATATGTGCGAAATGAGGGACATAACATAATAAGATTTATTTATATAATTATCATAAGCATTATCACAACCCACCATCGGTTTAAGGTCTTAGTTCGTGACGCTATACATCTCTGTTTTTCTTCATCAAAAAAATGACAATTATTTTTTAAACGAACATTTTTTTAATAATTTCAATAAGCAAGGTTCGAAGTCGGGCCTCCTATGTCACCAGCAGTCAAGCCACTTTCCACAATTGAAATCACTACAAATTTTACACTCACTTAAATTATCTACCCATGCAATTCCGAGCCCGTTCAGCTTGATAACTACCAAAAACTGGAGAGGGCGACCATGAAATTAATGTTTTAAAATAACCTGCTTCTTAACGTACACTTTAATCGAGGTGTTCTATTGTTCTTTCGACGTTTACAGATGCATATACAGAATAACAAGGTTACAAAATCCCAAGCGCATACTTCAACGTAAACAATTTTACCAAAAACCAAGTCATTTGTATAGATTTCACTGAAAACACCCAGCATATTCGCGAATCAGCTTATTCGAAGTCGTTTAGAATGAAACAAATGAATACCCATTTCAGAATATTACATGACAAAATTACCGACAAACAATACAAGCTTTTTGGCGAAGCTCGTTGTGGAAATACATGGAATGGATGTACTTATCGTGATGTTTAGACTAAGGATATTCCAGTCATCCTTACTCATGAATATTGTTAATATTAAGAAAACAAATTCTTGAAAGGCTCATACATGATACGCACACATACTAATTCTATCAGGCCACCAATAAAATTTTACTAAAGTGTTTATTACACTAAGCCGTGATATACATATAATATAATTTAAACGAAATAGTTTTAAAGTGTAAAAGTACATGTTTCAATTAAAATTTCGTTCTACATAAATTTTTTTAGAGATTAATTAAACCATCGAATCAATCATCGAATTCAAAAATGAGTTTGTTTCGGATACATTTGCGCACGGTGAGTTTTTATTTTCAAATATCAATACTTAAGCATAATGGATCCGTTTAAGAAATGAAGAGAGCAATGGTCGCCGTTTAACAAATGCTCAGAAAGGAAACGTGCTGGCAATTTAAAAATCAACTTAACAAAATACTAGCTATGAAGAGATTCAGTATATACTACAAGCTTGACCGGAAAACATTCACAATATTTTAATGGGAGACATTCGTGTGAGGAGAATAATTTCGCATTGCTTACCACCACCGATGTTCATAACTAGGTCCGCGTGAAAATTTGCAGTAAAACTATTGCACAAGTTGAAGCAGGCTTTAACGTGATCTATATACGGAGTGCTATCGAAGGTTGACTATTACATTATCAACTAATAACGCCTAGTAATCTGAAGGGATCTAAAAGCACAGATGTTGATTTGTTGTTTTTTTCACTTTAACATGTAATTTGGTATTGTTGGTGTGTTCGTATGTGTGAGTCTATTGCCCTAATTCTGTTCCTACAGCGGGAGTCACTGCCACTATTAAATGAAATTAAAATCGAAAACTTTGTAGTTCACTTTAATTCGTGCCAATATACCCCGAGAGAAGGTGCACATGCATTCCAGCAACTCGACTCCTCGCATATGTACTTCACACTTGCATACAAACTGTTTACTCAACCATTCACACTTACATGGTCCCTACAGTATGAATTCCTTTTCCAAAAGTAAAATAGCATGAAAACGTTATAAGTTGGAAACAATGGAACCAAGCACCGGACTCCGAGGGCAAATGCTTCATCATGACAACGTGTCCACGAACTCGTTGCTAAAAACAGCCATTAACTTTTTTGGTCACCCACCTCCCGCCGCGGTCGCTCTGTACCTTGTTTTTATTTCCAAACACAAAAAAAAATAGTTAAATAAGATACAGTTCCCGAACGACCACATAGCTCAGACAATTAGCGATCTAGCGATGGTTTCTGGGTTGGATTGTATCGCAAGTTAAAGTAGACATGAGTGAATGTTAGTTATCAGTTTGTTAGTTAGTTTCATTCATTCGACCATGCCAAATATCATCTAAAATGTGACAGATTCTAGAAACTGAGTAAAAGAGATTCTTTAAGAAATCGTAACTTTACCGAACACATTATATATCTTATAATTTTTACGAAGATTCGTAAAGAATAAAATTTGCTTTTGAAAAAAAAAGTGTTTAAGTAATCCTATAACAACGCCAGGATATCCTCTTGGACCGTGTTATAACAATGCAACAAAAACACTTAGTTTTCAAGAACAACATAATTTTACAATAAATCTACGAGTACAATACAACAAAGAAATGGAACTTCGCCCCAGTTAAAAGTAGGTCAAAGTAATTCAATTAAAATCTTCATTTCAACAAACTGAACAACAACTTTAAACTAGTTCATTTACAGTGCGAGAAACAAAGAAATGTACATGAAATTTAGTTTATGGTGTCATAAGCTTTAGTTGAGATCGAATGGAGATTGACCCGCCGCGCGCCGTTGGGTTGAAATGAGACAATTTTAACTCGTAACTGCCTTACTCGGAAAAAAAATCTTAAATATAAAAACTATAATTGTGCAGTAGCTTAGGTATACAACTATAAAAATATCTAGGTACGCTATTGTACCACCCTGTAGCTCGGTTGTTGTCTTGATTGGCTAATGATGGTTCTCGATCGAATTTCTCCGATCTAATCTCGGGTACAATCATGTGTTACTAGCTTCATCTCGTTACTCCGTGATAAAAATACGTTGTAGTTACGCAATTCACAGTCTGAAATAATAAAATTATATTCCTTCAGACTGATACTAATTCAAAATTTCAATATCCAATTATATTAAAACTTAGTATTGCAATTAACAGTACTGAATTAAATAAACCATTAAATAAATAACTGATAAACGGATGTGCTCAGATGAGCCTTTGATAAATGGTGTCAGCGTATATCATCACACGAAAAGACTTAATGACGTACGTAAAGCTCATAATGCGGCTCATAGTAAACTGTGACGTGTGCTGACAAAAATAACCTAAAATAAAAGCAGGTCAGCTACTTTCACGTTTCTGTTTGAAATATGTTGAGGGTAGTGACTAGTGACACTAAAAAGAAGTTTAAAATCCCAAATATCAGAAGTACCTGTCATAACATCTATACTGTCATACCTAATATATTATATTGTAGATTTTATTTATCATTAATTTGATACCATACCATTTTGTCCATAATCAAGATTTAGTAAAATTTAAAATTTGATGACGTAAGTTATTTTATTCTGAAAGTGTCCTTCTTCTCTTGATAGAGCAGTCCTTGTGTATATTAACATCAAGTTAACTACCTACACAGTTTCGTTCCTGTATATCGGTCCAAACCCTATAAATAAAAAAAGGATCTTAGTCACTCAACTATTTAAATCGGATGAGTTTTTAAAAGCTTAAATATACCGAACAAAAAATCAAATTTCAGCAAATTACCTCGCCTTTGTTAAATCTAAAGGTATTAAGATCGCTAATGCAGCTCTAAGAGTATCCTACAATTACTGAGAGCTCTCGGCAAAGCAAAAGATAATAATATTATTAATACCTATCTTACACGCCTTTCAGACAGAGGTAAGCGAATTTTAACTGAACTCTGAATTCAGTATGAAAATTAGTATATTTATATTTAAGAATTGAAACTACTATTTCAAGCATCATTAAATATTGTCTATTGCTATTGTTAATAATTGACTAATTTGTGCAATGTTTGACGCCCCTTTTTAAGCCATGATTTGAGTTTATTTTTGAATATAATATTAATTGTATATTTGACGTACAGAATTACCAACAACAAATGTTTTTGTTAAAAATTTAATTTTATTTAGACACATTTAATCACTAAATAGTGTACTACAAAATTTCCAACTTCTATAATTTAATATGATTACGGTGTACCAGCTAGCTCTAACGCAAGAAGTTTTGAAGATGTCGGAAACTTTCCTTGTAAACTAAGCCATTGCAATTTAAAACAAACTATCTGAAGTCTGATGGTTTATACTAGGGATCGATAGTCTGCATATGCTATAAGGCTATAGTCAATGTAAAAATGATCAATCATCCTCTTCTTAAACAAAATAATGCTTTATAACAATGTAAGAGCGACAGAAATGTCAAAGTTTACATAAGAACCTCAAGTGTCCGTGGTTATAAACAAGATGGTATACATATAGGTACGCACTTAGGTTAGCGACTAAGGAAGTAGCTACGATTTCCATATAAATTGTCCTATAAAAATCTGTGGAGTATTTAACTCCATAGCTTTCTTACTACCTTGAAAAAAAAACTTCCGTTTCTGCTCTTGTAGCAGACGGACACCTCCGACATACTCTTGAGTAAGTCATCTCCATTTTTCGACTGTATTTCTGTGCCGTCGATACCGATCGACCGCGACTTAATTGTTGCCCTTTAGTGTTATTTTGTGTTGGCAATAACTAAGTTCCGTATCGCGTTTTGAGTTGGTTGATACCTAACGGTGACAACGAAGCCAACTAGCGTTGACCCGGTGCGCTTCTCAGTCCTCTCGGACTGAGAGAAACCGGAGACCCGATCCCACTGCACTTGTTTTCGTAGTCTCGCTCATTCTATCTTCGTTTCTAGATTTGGTCGTTTCGTTCTCGAGTCTCTCCCTGCCGCGGCAGGGAGGATCGCTAGGAAGGATGAATCCATCCGAGTTAGGTCTCGTTCGTCGCATTCTCGGAGCCCTGACTCCATTCCTCCAGGCGCCCGTCGATGAGGCCGCGCTAGTACATGCCTTACAGACTGACTCACCCGCGTCCCCTGACGCCCCTCAGGCCCATGACGTCGATTTCTCCGACGCCCAATCAATTTCGTCGCGGAAGCGTCCGATCGAGTCCGACGGCTCGTTAGGTTTATCCGACGACGGCACCGTCACGCCGTCACAATCAGACGATCAGTCCTTCTTACCGGTCGTGTCCAAGCGCACGAAGCGCCTAACCAAACGCGCCGCGAAGGCGTCTACAGAGGAAAAACCCTCCCTTCCCACCCAACCTATCCCGCTCATGTCCATAGAGACCAGCGCCCCGCCCTCCTCGTCCAAACAATTCCCGCCC
>PDGT01000016.1:5690156-5722901 GCA_003671415.1 Megathymus violae | reverse complement strand
TTTCTAACCTTCTTCTCATTTCCTGGCCGACAACGCATCAGTGATACCTTTGGTCTTGCTCATGTCCATGAGCGACGGTGACCACTTACCATCAGGTGGCTCTTCTGCTCGTTTGTCGGGTATTAACATAAAAGCTCACACACACACACTAAGATTCCCTATATTGCGAGTGGCATGGCCACACATAAATCAGATATCGCAAACACCCACGAACCAAAACAATTATCTGTCACATAAATATTTACCCCGACCGAGAATCAAACCCGGGACCCACGCTACGAACTGAGCTACAAGACTGTCAATGCAATCTACTAATTTATTGATATTAAAATACGTATAGTCCTTCACGCACTCTGTGGGAACATTTCATCTACCAACACAATCGATTTCAAATCGTATATGTACCCCTAATTTTTCAAGTTATGTGGGTATCCCAAATTAATTATCTCTTGCTTCGGAGGAGAAAAAAAGGAAGTGAAGGAACCTGTATTCACAAATGAAGTGAATAGACAGAAGTGTGAAGATTCGCACTTGGCCAGCGTTCCAAACTATGGCCGTAACCTTTCTCATTGTAAGAGCAAATTCACTTCACTTTCTGATAAATAATAAATTATAATATGGGTTTTAGACTCATTTAGTTCTTTGAAAGTGTCCTCTTAAAAGTGAATATATTCAAATGTCACATTCATAAAACCCGTCAAACTACCACTATTCCCCACTACCCAAAACTATTTTGAACATTGCAAAGTACATTGTATGTAAAGTAGAGGGGTAACTTTAACGCACTATTGAGTTTTAAAAGGCTGTATATTTTCAATGTAATGTACAACATTTTCTATCCCGTCAGCATTTTATTTCAGTCGTACATTAGTAAAAACCCTGGTTTTGCGAGTATTTATGGCAGTCGTCCCAAATGAAAATTGAAATAGGTTTTAATAAGCGTATTTGATCATATAAAAGGGTTTCAGTGTGAATTATTCCGAAGTTCCACTATAGGTTCAAAATATTAACCTACAAAAAAAATCTAAAAAAACTGTCGAGGCTGAATAATACTATGTATGTAGTAGCTCTAAGCATTACCTTAAACATTATATCATAGACCTTAATCATGACAGATTAATGAATTATTATTAAGTTTATAATTTAGATAACGTCAGAAAAAACCTTTAAGAAACAAAATACATAAAAATAATACGTATGCCGTTTGTAATATAATGAAAATAAATCCTGGACTAGTATACCCTATTTCGCCAGTGACATAGTCATTCAAATTGAAGACAGAAAATGAGAACAACCATTTTGCCGTTTTGGTCGAATCCAATCTAGGATCCTTACTGGGTTCGACGGGCTCTATCATTAATAATTCGGTTATAGGGTCGTTTCATTTTCTATTATTTTATAAAACATTTTTTATCAATACGCTTAAAAATTTCTAAACAAGTTTCAAAAAGTATGCAAGTTTGAGTTTGAGAAAACTTATAATGTCGCTATTTCAGATACGAAAAGCTTTAGTAAAGCGAAAAGTACTACGAAAAGTATCGGAAAGTATCAGGAGAAGTTTTCGAAACTGGGAAGGCTTTGTATTTTGAAGCTACAGAGAAAGCTACAGAGAAAGTTAAAGCCAGCGGTGTTACAACTAAAATCAATATAAATATCCTATTGAATTCTCGTCGATATTTTTATGACAATTATAAATTAATTCGTATTCTTCATCGTAAATCGCTGAAGCATTTGATACGGAAAGTATAAAATCTGAACAATTCGAACGATGGAAGATATGTTCTCACAACATTAAGTATTCATACCGTATATTTAATACTCTTGTATTATATACATAGTTAATATATGTTGATGCATAATGTTATATATTAAATTATCAAAGTTACATATCAAAACATTGTATGACTAGTACGTCATATTTGGTATCCAAAACAATAATAAAGTCTATCAACACAGAATCGGAAATGTATGGGGTAGCAACCCATATTGTAAAAGTTTCCAGATGTCTTTCCAGTATTCCTTATGCTTAGTTGCAAACAATAATTCCATGACTTCCAATGATATCTACCAATCTTTATTTTACACTGAATTGTATCTCCATTTATCTCTTCTAGTAATTGAGAAGACGGAGAAAATGTTCACTGTTATACACCGATGAACCTAAGTAGCCGATGTTATAATGCCGTACAAAGAACTACACCATAGCTTCACGACTACTATCTAGAGATAAGAATCGTAAACGTTTTAACGTGGTTCCAAAGGCTGGAATACCTCAAATTTACCTATTAGTAAACACCCATTCGACTACCTAACACCTTCAGGTTGTTTCACCTCGATTGATTATATACGTTTCAAAGTTGTCGGGCAGTGAGTTAACTTCTTGCTCCTTAATTTTGATAAAGGCCTCGAATTTTTAACCAATGGTGTAATATTCTAAGTATTGAAAAACAACCTCCAATAGGAAAGCAAAAGTTTCATCAATGGTGAGTAATCAAATATAATAAGAGAAAATTTATTCCGCGCCCTTAATTAATATGGAACTTTAGGGTAAGCCTTATAAATTTAATTAACTTTAACAGCATTTAGTTTGCTGATGAAGGCAATTTAAATTTTACAGCAGTATATTCGTTTATTATTTAGACTCATGCTGGTTTCATTTATCATACCATATACTAACTGTTATGGCAAACATTGTTCTGCAATATTTTTAAATACTAGTAACCTACCTTCGCTTCGAAATTCAGAATACATGATCCGGTGTATAAATAATAATCATACCGATACAATCGTTATTCATTTTATCGTGTGTGTTTCAAATTTTTCATGTTAGCCTCATACATTAATACCTTTCTCGTAAATAACCGTAAATGCTACAAAATTATTGCAGCATAATTATTGAGAGTTCTAAGTATTAAGAATAATACCGCACAATTTTAGCTTACTCTTTAATTGAAATTTCATAATCCAATCGTAACAAGAAGCAGAGACAGGACGGTGTAAAAAATCAAGTGAATTAGTTCGTGTAAAATTATATACTTAAATAACTAAACATGGCCTAGATGAATACTTAAAAATTCAAACTGTACTCATGATACTATTTTTTCTAACCTAACTTTTAGCATCCATTAAACAGTTTTTACACTACCCTGCATCTGTTATTTAATATTTCCTATTTAATATCGGTTACAGATGTATTGCTACTCTTGAAGACTGACCAACAATATCTGATACAGTGTGTTTTATTGATGTTATCATTTTCAGGAAATATACACAAATTTTATTTTAAGGAATAATTTTGTTAAGCTGACAATTTCATTCCCTCGTTTACATAACACGCCAAAAACTTATTATTTTAATGCGCCAATAACCTTTACGTGGGAAAAGTACCCGATGTTTTATTTTACTGGCTCGTGAAATATGTTAATCGCACACTCAACAACGATATTCCCGCGAGATTTCCTTTGGTAATCGTATACGATTATTGGTACTTTTTTTTTATATGAGCTCTCGGTAACAAATGAGGCGTACCTTTTGAGTTCAATGTTTGATGTTGGTTATCGGTGTTCATAAGCAGCTGTTGACCCAACAAGAGTAGGATAGCAATAGAGTGGAACCACGTTGTCGGTGCTTTATGTGGAAACTATGTATGGGTTGAAGACCCATTAACAGTACACTAGCAGCGAACTACAAGATATAAACGAAGCACTGTTTCGGATTGGTACTAAAGCAAAAAATAACGTGCATAAGTGTAATTATGAAATATCTAAATATTTTTGAATAGTTTTTTTATTCGCAGAGACCGATTCTGCCAAAATGTGTTTATTTAACTTCCATATCAAGAAATATAACTTCAGCTATATATGTACAATATAGGTACATGTCGAATGTTTACATGACAGTATCATCTGGATGCATTGTACGCTCAACCATCTGTTCTTTTGACAAATGTTCTGGCCTTTTAATTGTTAGTTACGTTAATTTTGAGTACAAAGACTACTGCAATTCTCTGATTTTTAATAGATCCATCGTACCCAATTTCGGTTCTGTATTATCCTGATTCCGATATGGTGATACATACCTCCTGGTAAAATAAGTAAAGATTTACCTGCTTGACTAGTTGCCATTATTTATTTTATGTCATTAAAAGATAAACCATTAGTCATTCATTCATGTCATTAAAAGACGGGTAACCTAGTGGTTAGTGATCACCATCAACCATCCACGTCTGCAACATTAAAGATACAACTGAAGCTTTGCCCGCCAAGATGGAATAGGAGACCTGCATATTACTGGCTTTCAGACACTGTTAACGTAACATATAAAAATATAAAACATAGTATCACGGTTAATTCTGAAAAAATAATAGTTAACTAGGCAGATCAAAAAGCCTATCATTGAATACATGTGCTGTCCACATTTAATTGGGTTGTGGTAATTGCTTTACATTCAGATAGGTGGTCTACAGCCTGTGACCTCCAATCTTAACGTTGTTCAGCGGGGTCCGTTAGCTTGCATTCAAGCATGGTTATAACATATTTCACCCCAAAAGAAATCAATCAGGAATATTTTTACATGTTTCAATTGCAGCCTCGGAAAGCCAATCAATAAGCAATTTTCTCGCTTCCTTCCTGGCTTCGATCTCATTATTAAGTGCCACGTCAACTCGGTCACAACATAGTGGTTAAACAAAATTGTACCCAATAACCAATGTACACAGATGTGTACGTGATTGTATCTCAATCGGCCGCATTACGGCTCTCACGCCCGAATGATTCGTTATGCATGAGAACATTGCAATTGTGCAATCGATTTCCGTCATAAAATATCTACAAATATCATTCGAATGAATTAATTAGTTTTTTTGCTATTAATTTCTCACCTTGAAGTTATTGTTAAAAAGAGGTTAATACAATATTTAGGTATATTACTATTTAACAGTGTGCTAAATTGCACAGCTGTCATATAAAATATTACGTAGACTAGGTAGATACATAATTATAAAAATTTACTTAAAATACATATTTAAACATTTTCGAGTAATTCAGTTCCGTAATCAACGAAACAGCAAAATTACATGCAGTCTTTTCCCAGCGATCTTAAAAGTCACCAATTTTTTTCCATCAAAACTAGCATTCAGTATTATAACCACACAGTGATGTTACCCAACGAGTTGCTCGTCATTAGAAGTTAGCGTTTAATTTCCGTTTTTAAAGTAATTGACAACCTTCCATGTTATATTTACTCAAGTAACTGAAGAAAACATTGGATTACACCAACCTTTTATACCTAATTCATCAATATGATTAAAATGAAACATCTTTTTAAAACGAAGAGTGTAAAGACTTTGGAATTCAACTACCTACTCTGGATGAGTTTGTAGAAGTGCACGCTTAAATTTTTTTGAGTTTCGCACTTTATATTTTAGACTTCATCACCACTTACAATTGAGTGGGATTGTTGTCAAGGATTAACTTATTTTATGTTAAAAAGAAAACAGAATTTGAACCCTTCCACAACTACTCTGATCGGTCTATTTGTCAGTCACGCAACCAATTTTCTCTGAATGTACTTGATAGAATAAATTAAAACCAGACTAAAAAGAAACAGCTGAAAGCAGTGTGAGAATGTTACTATATTACCAAACCTTCAACTTGTCGCAAAAGCTTTTTTAAGCTACCCACTTACACGGCCGACAAGTTATAAATGGGCTTTAGCTAGGTAAAAATCGAATAACCAACTAAATCCTCGTGCATCGGTATGCATTAACACTGCGGTAAATTAACGATTGGCGTAACGTTGAAACATTCGCCGGGTGTGTTCGAACGAATTACGGAATGCATTGGATTATTTCACACCTGGCCCGTTATTGAATTACAACTGATGTGCGGTTTTTCGACGCGTGCCCAAACGTGTACTGTACAATGGTTTGTGATGAAATGATAAAAACGGATAGTGAATATCGATTCAGTAACATCGATAGGCTGTGACAAGCGATGGTGTTTGCTATATAACTACTCGACACAGCTCCATCTAGCGGGATCTTCGAGAATAAAACGGTGTCAATGGACAAGGTGCAAAAATTAACAAATGATTGACAAATGTTCTGGAACATACAGTACATGTTAGGACAAACTATTTGTCTTTATTGGCCAATTTGTTAATTTCGACCCTAAAGGGCTTCGTTCCAATCGTTTTACTTCAAATTATTATAATAGATAACGTTTTAAGAAATAAATGTAAGTTATGGTAAGTATGGTAAGTTTTTTTTTTATTTTATAACAAAAATCCCTTGATGTTATTTTTTCCGAGGACCTTGTATAACCCACAAACAAGAAAGCTATCAATATTTTAATTTCATATCATTTGATATTTTAAGTACGGTAAGTTAAGTACGGACAGTTGGTATCTGACGTTTAGTCCGCCCATTGTATTAGAAAAAAAAGGGTATATGCATTTATTACTAAACAAATATGTTGTCGTCGTTACCGTGATCTATGAAATTGTTTTAAAAATATCAGTACAAAATATGGGAGTCGTGAGTAGCCTTCACGATTAAAATATGACGGGGAAGTTCATGAACTGTGCGCAATTAATCTTAATGTGCGCTTATTTCAAATTACAAAATGCATATGTGGTCCCGTTTCCGTAAATGTAACAGCAGCATCCATTATTTTACTTAGCCTATTATAGCGCTGGCTAGTAATAATATAAAAATATGTTGGCAGCTTCATAATCTCAAAAATACACCGCACGAATTGTCCTACGGTTTTAGTAAAAGCGGATTAATATCACAGCAAATTCATCAAGGAAGTTTAACTTCAGGATTAAAATGTGAAAATTATAAAACTCCTGATAGAAATTAGTATGTGTATTTGTGAACGTTGGTAATGATTAGGTTTCTTAAAGCGAAGTGACGGCGGGTTATGATAGTAGCAATAACATGCGACTTTTAGAGTAGTCGATAACACGTTTCCATAGTTAAAAACAAGTTTTCCGTTGATATCGATGTAAAAAACTGGGCCGTGTGGCCACTGCTGCCCTCTTTAATTAAATTTTAACATGAAATCAGCCTCGCTTACAATTATGTCATAAAACTATCCGTTGTTTGTTAGCGAACCAAAAACAAACGACAATTCATTTATTTAAGTGAACACTTTTAATACCTTTGTGCGTGAAGTGACCACGTCATGTGATAGATAGTCATCAAATTTTAATAAGTAGTAATGTATTATATGCAACAAATCATTTAAAGTTCCATATTAGATTAGTGATTCGGGAACTTATTTTAAATTAAACTTTAATTAAACTTGCGCAATGTAAATTATAACATAGTGGTTTTTAATTCCACCATAACACTTAATAGGTAAATATTTTTATTTCTTGCCTATAATAAGCAGCTACATCGAGTCGATTACCCAAAAAGCTAATTCCTTGAATGTAATAAGCAAATTACTGACACCAGCAAAATGTAAGATAAAATTTACCCGGGATTTTCGCAGAACCGGATTAAACGTGTCCTGCGATAATACCTAACATGTAATCACAATTTACGGATTTTATCTTGGGATTATTATATATATTTGTTATATTTTTTAACCTAAGACATTTAAAAATTGCAATTGCTATTATTAAGGTAAACCTAAACGTAATATGATAAGCATGAAAATGTAGTACATATAAGTGTATCATACTAAAACAATTACAAATGCTGAAGTTATCTCTATGTTTTAACCCGCATATAACATGTTTTGAGATAATGAGCAATTTAAATTAGAAAGGCAAAATAAAATTAAGAATTTGATATTAATTTTCAAACCGTGAGTCGGATTTTGATGAGATTGGAACCACATAAGGAAAATATTTTTTTTGTCTCGTCGTCGAATTAAAACACTTTGTAATTTTGGCTAGTTTTATAGTTAATCGCTATTTTGCACATGGCTCTTTTCACCATTTAAAATATTTTATAATAACCTTCTTTGACAGTTGACTATATACACCACCGCAAAAGTAGTTGTCAAAATATTGGTGGACCCCTCTTAACCATCAAAGCGACGTTATGTAGGTATTCTTAATTTTATCTGAAACCCTTAGCGCCATCTATATTTGACACAGCAAACATTGCTCGGATGAAAAGCAGGCCATGTAATAGAGAATAAAGTTCGGGTGGAGTAAAACAGATGTCGCTAAACTAAAGTGAAATAAAAACAAGAGTGTAAAAATACTACATCGGTGATTTACGCATACTCGTATTTAACCGAGCACTTCAGGTCATCAAATAAGAGTAATATAATTACACAGCATTTGGGATTCCAGCGCCTAATATTTTCTGCTTAAACACAATCAACCTACAATTTAAATTTCACCTTATTTAACAGTAACAGTGGAATTGGTAGATAATTACAATAATTATATTGTTTGAAGCGTCCAAGAAGTTAGTCACATATTTTTTTACTAATTTGATATTGGCTGTTAGGATACCTACTACAGAATCCGTGTCCCTATAATAAATCTAGTTACAAATAGCGTATTCATGTCAACTTTCGCAACTCAAATCTTCAGTACTATATTTAAATTGTATATAGGAAATTTACAATTTAAACTGTTTTCTATTCAACTATTTTTAACTCATCTCAGAAACTAAGACACTTACCTTTTTCTCAAGACATTGACGTTAATTTTCGCGACAACTTCCCATAAACTTGTGGGTTAATTAAAGTTGTAAGAAAAACTATATCACGACATAATAAATTATCACATCGGAATAACCAAACATGCGTGGTAAAAACACGACTAAAATAATATGCATTAATTAGTCAAAGGTAACAATGCTTATTTGCCAAGGAAACAAACGCTGTCAAAATTATCAATAAACAAAACTAGATAGCCAACATCTAAACCAAATAATTGTCTAATGACATGGCATCAATATTTACACTTGCCTGAAGACGCATGATTTCAACCTGCAACTATGCATCGGTAATTATAAACTATATTATTAGAACAGTAGTACTTCGGTGTGTAATCATAACAATCGCAGCAATCACCACCGGAAGACAAAACAAGGCGCGACTAGAAAACGTTCAGTTCTTCAACGATTCCAACTCGGTTAAGACCGCCAAACCGAATACGATAAATCAATGACTTATATTTATATTTGTATTACAATTTTAAAATTCGAATCGTAAACTATTTTACTTTCACATCCACCTGTATATTTCTGTTAATTTTAATTAATCCTTAATAATAGTTACTTGGGAAATATAACTATTTATAAATCGATATTGTAATTTACATAATCGTATTTACATCTTTACAAGTAGTATTTTGAATTTGGAACCATTTAATTCATTTCAAAAAAAGAAAATAAAATTTGTCGTGTGTTTGGATTGTTTTCAATTTTGTTTGTAAATCGTTTACCGAACAATCGCCGAAGCGTTGTATGTTAGTTGAAATGTGAGGTGATTATACAGTTGCAATGAATCGCGATACGATTGTTGTTCTCTGCGCTTTCTTTATCGTCGTCACTTTACAGGTGAGTTATACAATTATGAATTACAATACATTTACAAATTTCTTTGATATAGGACATATCTACCGTAAAGAAATATATCGTAATGTAACAAAATCGTGATTATTCTGTGTTCCTTTAAAAATTTTATTCGTCTTCTTATATTGCAAACTAGTAAACCGCACTCGCATTGCTTCAGAAAGACAACGCCTTACGCTTAGAAATAGCACCTGCATGTTTTAAGACTGTGAATTACAAATATATTGATTTACTTATAACTTTTTTATTGATGGTTGGATTGAAACGAATTGAACTTTAAATATTAAGTGATGCTTACTGGTTTACATTAGTGAAAACAGTAATGAAATCGGATAAGCTGTTTTTGAGATTATCGCGCACAAACACACATACAAACAGACTAAAATTCTAACAACTATTGTTTTTGGGTCTATTGCGTTTATAAAGCATAAATAATTATTTATCTCATATATCATAATATACAGAAATCAATCAACTAAAACTTTATTATATGTAGGTACATTATAATACCAAAAGGTTTTAAAATTTGAAATTAAAAGCAATGACCAAACACTACGAGTTTAACTCATCAATTTAACAATACTATTGGAAACTTTTATTGCAATCAATAAAACGGCTTGACTTGTAATATATTTCAGTTTCTTATGTTATGAATGTCTATGGGCAATCGAGACGACTTAAGATCAGACTCAATGACGTTCCGAAATGTAAAACAGTGTACTATCCTGTAATTATATCAACAATAACAATACCCCTCCTAATCATCAGATCATTCGCTATCATTATTTTACGAGTAAAAAAAATCCAACGAAAACTCATATCTAAAAAATTAAAAACATTTAATAGCAAAATACTTTTTTACAGACGACGGATTTCCAAGATAACTTAATAAACGGATACCGGGCGCTGATCGCCGACATTCAGGTCCGGACGCAGAAGTCGCACGAAGACATGGATACACTGGTGTCCCAAATCAAACTGCTCATGAAGAACGAAGCGGACAAAGCGATCAACTACATGACTGTTTACCTTGAGCAGATATCTCTCTACTTTCAGGTATTGCTATCTTAATTTATTCCTAAAAAACAAACGGTCGTGTTATCTTTGCCTCACTCCAATTCGCCTGAATTTCTCGTACTAAAAAAAATAAAAGCCATAAAACTGTGAGTTTTTGTGAATGGTAGAATATCATATATTTACAAGATAAATGGCCATTACCAGTATTATCGCCACGGTGCTTCCAAAAACACGTTTTGTTAAGCACATTTTGGTCGTATTTGATTATCAGCAAACTGCTCTCGCTTCGCTTCAGAAAAACTACCTTACGCTTAATAATAGCATCTGTGTTGTCTTAGAACTGGGTTTTCACGTTCTGTGAATATAAATAAATATATTAATTCCTAACTTTTTTATTTATAAACGGATTTTTCAGTTCATGTACAGAAAGCGATCAGTTAGAATTTCGTTAAATGTATAAATTGATAATATATACATTATGTAATATTTGTTAATTTCTACTGTTATATTTATATGTGTAGCTTGATTTATAATCAACACCCTACCTACTATACAACTTATAATCATTACCGTCAACTTTCCAGTGATTATCGAGAAAAATCGATTCTAAGCACTGTACTGTTGAAATTGTAGGTAAGTTTAGTTCGAATATACCTAAAATTAAAATTAATAGTAGAAGAATTGTAATTTTAAAATATTTTTACAAGTAAATATAGTATCATTGGGGTATCATCTTTAAGTGTTATGAAATTTTTAAACATTTTATTTATCGATTGTTGTCAATATATATGTAATACACAGAATATACGAGTATTTGTTTTAGTTATACTCAATCGTATACAGTACGATAGATAGTGCCATATAGTGGTGAAATATTGGAAATTCTATATTTTTAACGAAAATGATAAAAAACTTATAACATGATATTTCAATATATTGCATTTCTCGGTATTTAAATTTATTGCAGATAACCATGTACAATTTATTTTCTAATAAACATTATCAAGAAAATGTTTATGACATAAACATAGTTCTGTATTGTGTAAATACTATAAAGATCAAAGATATCTTGAGACCATAATCCATTTGTACAAATAATAAACTTAATACCACCACAACGATAAATCTATAAAGAAAATGCCACTAAAATGACCAAAGTTTATATGGCATTAAAAGTAAGCTCGAATTTACAATCTAAGCTTCTTAAAAACGTTGCAGGTAATAATTCACGACCGCAAGCCGCGGAACGGGACTTACTGTAAGGAAACCATCGTTAAACTTCTTGGAGAAAATCTACAGTTAGCAGATGAAAATGTTACGCTCTGTTTGGCTCTGGGATACCAAAGAGTGCAGCGGTTACCAGGTATAATAATATCATAATCAATTTTTGTAAAGTGTAGTATTTAAATACTTACATGTTTTTATATCTAGTATTTTGGTACTCGCATAATTTGTAACTCTTATAATACTCCTTTGGTTAACTTCTTTTATAATTTCCTGTATCTTTTATCCATTTATTCTGTAATTTCTTTATATATTTTATTAGGTTTAATGTTTTGTTATTGTTGTCAAATATTTGACAATGTCCTAAATTATTGTCATCATGATAACTTTCATTTTTAATTTGTATATTTTTTATCCTTTTTGGTAATGTTATTTATTAGGCTGAATAGAAATTTTAAATTCGTAAATAGAACACAAGAAGAGAATCATTTGAGAAAATTTGAGATATAAAAGGTGAGCTGTGACGAGATTGGAGCAGCCTTTCTCTCGCGTGTGAGTCGCGACTCTTGGATCTCGACACTGAGAGTCTCGCGTGTGGCTCACAACAGTTTTTATTTTTAAGTAATTACGCGGCATTGAAGCCTTCGGTTATTACCCACTGTATTAGACCCACTTTTTAAAAGCCTATTCATATTTGATGGACTATTATAATTCAATTATAATTATAAGGCTTACTCATATTTGATGGGTTTTAATAATCAGAAATCGTATTAGTCTCTCGATTACAACGAATATGTATAATGTGTACGTCCATGCCAACCGCAACACAAGGAATCCTAGTGCGGGGGTATGAATGTAAACTTTTATAAAAAAACCGTTTATTTGTTTGTTTCTGTCAATTTATAATTGAACATACATCCATTGTTTTATTCTTTCTTCTTCGTAGACCTAATATGACTTTCAATAATGTTGATATGTGTTTTAATAGAAATTAAACATGGCTCGACTGATGAAAAATAAGAATAGAATCTCCTTCAGTTTTCCTAATATTAAGCTATAATGTTGATAATATTGTTTTAGCAAAATTCACAGCGTTAACATTGAATTTGTATAGGGACATCCGCCTGCTTCATTGTTAACCCACATACTAACTTCATTTATTTTGGCACCGTCTTCCTTGTTTACGTACCGGTGTCTCCGTGCTACAATACAGGATATGTTCTCGACAATGACGTGTTTTATTCCGTTTTGAGCTTGTTATGCTTTTATTCGTCTATAGATCTTTACCGATCGACTTACGTTATATAACGTGCATATTTAAATTTAATTTAATAAAAAGTAATAATATGTTCGTGCTGTTGTTGTTATAATGATAAAATAAAAATAGATATTAGAAATATTTTTAATAGGCGTGTTTGATTTTCAAAAACATACAATTCTTAGTTGTATAATTTGTTATGAAAAGATTCCATAACGTCAGCGATAACCATCTCGTAGGCGCCGTCTTTTGCGAGGATTATATTGGAATGTTATTAAATTTTTATAGATACACTTTTTGCCCCTTAACACATATAACATTATGTTTACAAAGTCCGTTCAACCAAATAAGAACATATAGGTATTATTTACTAAATACTTCAGATTTCGGCAAGTATCCAAACTCGTATTACGATAACATAAAAGAAAAGTTGTTACTTCCCATACAATGCCTGTTACAGAGAAGTTGCAAGTACACTTCGAGACCCTGGAGAATTTGAAAAAGTACTCTGCGTCCAAGTTGTTCGAATGTCAAAAGCAACAACAGGTCGGCGGAAACTGCTCCCACGAAAGTCAGGATCTCGAACGAACTGTTGTAAGTATTTTTCAACAGTTAATTAACAAATATATCTCTCATTTTTCAAATCGGATTCTGATTGTTAAAAGTTACCCTTTTAAGACCCTTACGACCGGTAACAGGTTCTAACTACCGAGATCAATGTGAAATAATGAATTAATAAAGGAATTGAAATAAAATTCGTTGAATTCGAACCATTTATTATTTAACTTTAATGTTGGTTGACATTTGGTCAACATGTAAAAAAAGGAAAAGAAAAGCGTTCTTTCTTATTTAAGAGTAGTACTTAACCACAATCCTACCTAGGTAAGTTCCAGAATGGAACAGCATTGTATGTTATTGCTATTGTGATATCATCTCACCTTAACAACACAAGTTTCACAAGGAAATAACTTTTCTGTAGACTATCATATATTTTGTTTTGTTTTAGTTCCTGTATGAAACATCACCATTTCCTGTTGTAATGGCAGAGATCGCAATACATGGATTTAAAGAAGTGTCCGATCTGAGTGTGTGTCTTAAAGATATCATCTCCAGGATGATGACGCATTCCGTTAAAGTTATCGGAGACTTCAATAGATGCATCCATAACATTGAGATGCCAAAATTAAAATATTTACTGAAATTCATGAAAAAATATGCTTAATTTACCAAACTAATTATATTACATGCTAACTACGTCATAAAATAACTTAAAATACTAATAAAATTACTTTACTTTTTCTAAAATATAATTCAGTTTTAATTTATAGTCAAACCATATCTCTCCCGGCTTCACTAAATGGAACTCTCTCAAGTGATTCATTACCAACATTAACTAAGGCCATTTATGAACCATTCTTATAAACGAGGAAAGTAGTTAAACTTTTTTGATGATATGCGAAAGCTAGATCGCATTTAATTTAAAAACTAGATTTTCAATAACTTGAACATAGGTACTTACAGAACAAAGACACAGGAAGTATGAGATGTACTGGGTAATAAATCAAATGCAAAGTATTTTAAAGTTATGAGCACTTACGATTTGAGTATTCTCTCGGTGTTGAAAAACTTTAAGAGGATACCCGCATCCGTGAAAGTTTTAGATCGGTAAGGCGCGCACGACTGTAAAGGGGAGGAGAGCCGATGCCACCATTAAAACAGTCTTCGCTGGTGATGATTTTCATCATTACTTCGGTAATTAATCTATCCTGTTGAAGTCTATACATAATACCCTCGAAGCCAGTACAAACAATATAACATAATGTATACGTAGTCTCAGACGTACACTTCTCTTTTTAGTCTAAATTAATAGCGAACCTATCTAAAGTTAAGGGGCTTCTTTTTGTAATTGATCAGTGAACAATTTGGTATTCCAGGAGACTGCTTATTTATTGGTTTGGAAGAACAAACGTTTATGGAGTTGACCTGCTAATATGTGACCAATGCAAACCATGAACTTATATGACCTTATTTATATACAACTTCGTTAATCGTAAGGACTGGAATGGAGTTGTGATTAAAAATTTCATTATATCCAAACTTCTACTACACTTGAAACCACTGAGTTTTTTAATAAAATTAGTAAAGTACGTTTTAGATATGACATAAGTAGCTTTTGCGGTCTATAATTATGATGATGGTCGAGTAAAAGCTCTCATGTGAATTAACTTGCAGATATTTATTTACACATTTCTTTTCATTACATTGTATGTGTGTGAAGGTAATATCTGCTTTTCACTAACACGCGATTTCATTTTGAATGAAAATAGGTTATTTAAATAAAAGTGCAACTACTGAAAATTCATGAAACATCCGCACTATTTCATACGAATTTTAAAAACTGTTAAATACTCGTATAGTCTGACAACTGAGTCTTAATCATAAAAAAATGGAACGTACCTACATCATATATTTGTGTACAGACTGAAATTTTTTGAAATGTGAAATATAAATACCTCCAATGAAATACTATATTGTGATAATATATGAAATGGAATCGAACATTTTAGTAACAAAACTCTATGCAAATTTAATTTAATATTTTCAACAGGAAATGATTAATTAATTTAATTAAAATATATTTTTCATCCTATGGGGTCTTCACGAAGCTAAACTCAAATTTATTGAACTAACGCTTATAACGTTCAATTAAATATTAACAATTTAATTATAAAAATATGGAACCATAAAATGTTTTTAACTTTATTTGGTTGCAATAACAACCTGGTCATTCGCTCCCTTTTGGCCGGCCATGTGTTAGTGATTTGAGTGCCCATTGGCGGTGCCCTTTATTGGCTATTGACAGAAAAATATACAGAATTACATTATTAACATTTCATACATCACCATCACTACATTAATAGCAGAAATTAACATGTGTCTCACACACGAAGGACCTTATTTCAAATTCTGCACTAATCTAATATCTTAATTCAAATAATTTTACAGGGGTGCATAAAATTAATTATTTATTTCTTCATCATCATCAACATCCACCATCGTAAGTCTATGGATGAACATTAGCCTCTTCTAAGGCATGTTATGGTCCAAGATGCATCAACGATAATGGATATAAATAAATAGTTTTAATGAATTCTACTTCTTTCGTATTTTATTCAGTTGGGTTTTAAAATTGCCTTTGCTAGAATTGATCCCAATAAAAATCCGCGAATACGCCAACCTTTATCAGTTTAACTTCCATAAGACTTAATTTGTAACTGAAAAATTTTTACTGATGAGCTTATGATGTCGTTTCTCTTTATATTTCATTATAACATATTTATATATGAAGAGACTCGATCAAAATAAATTCAATGACAAATTGAGCCTTAGATTAATTAAATTAGCACATATGTAACATCTACTTCTTGTTTATAAATGTTTATAAAGCTAAGATTAAAATTATTTATAAAGGTTTAACGCTTGCAACGGATACACAAGCAATTCATTGCGAACAATTGTCTGCCAACGCAGAAACTGAAATTCACGACCGTCTCTTCATGGCATCATTAACAACAGGTCTACAGTGTTTGTTGAATTACCGACAAGAACAACTGCATACAAAATATTGTATTACAACAAAATATTTCTTAGTTTTCATTTATCACAAAATCTCATCAAACGCTAATCTGTTACACAAAGTGGAGCATTAGAGAGGTTTTCCACATTGATAATAAACCGTATCCGATAGCGGTATGAGTTTATAACAGATATAATGATAATAATGCATTAAATGCCCTCCTCCCTTTTAACACGAAATACAATTTTAAACCTAGTCCTTAATGGTCACAGTAATAAAATATCGATAAAAGATAAAACATTGTCAGGTATGTGAGTAATTTTAAAATATTTAGTTACTTACTCAGCCCATTATGCTTACGATGATTAAATTTCAAAAACAGCAAAACTGCGTCTACGGAGATCGATGCCAAATCAATTTAACATCGATCATTTCTGAAAAGGACATTGAAAAGAAACACTTACCAACGTAATCACGACATCCGTGGAACATGGTTGATATTTTAACAGTCTACTGAATCTTAAGGTTCGCTGAGCCATAGTGAGAGGTCCCACGGGGCGAGATACATAAATGAGCGGAGAGGGTGGCGGACGCGGCGGCGGAGTCGACGCCTGAGGAATATGCTTCCGAACCGTTTCTAGCGGTACAGTACGAGCAACCAACGAATCACTGCCCACCGAATTTGCACTGCCACTGAACATGTTCATCAGATCACCGATAGAGCCCCCACCGCTCGAACCGTTGCATCTTAACTTGTCCAAATCCGTCAAACTTGATCCACGACGCACTCTCAAACGCGACCCTGATGCGACAGAACGATTCGGGTAAGTCTGATCACACCGCACATCCACCTCGCTCGCCGCTTGTCCCTTTCGTCTGCCGACCATTTTCACAGATCATCAATATCAATTGGCAAAATGAGTCTGCTCACTGCAATGTTTGTTGTATGACTGAACAGATACACCTGAAACGGAGCTAATTTGCATTCAAATGGCAAATAGATGCGCTCGACATAATCATTAGTGCCATGGCCGCCCGCAGGATATCGATATCGCGTCCTCGTATGTTTCCGCCGCCATCGCTTGCACAATATCGTCGAACCTGAACTTTTTCAACTTTAGTTACGAATTTACCTTTTTTTTGTAGATAAGATCGAGTGTGCGTGCGACACAGAGTCCGTAAGCGAACTGAGTAATAATGTGTCGGTCGCGTGCGTAGTAAGAGCAACTCAGTTGGACTAATGAGATGATCGGCTTCAAAGGCGTCATGGGACTCCACGGGTGGCACCACTTAACGAATAGGAGCGAACCCCGGGACGTTCTAGATAGAGTATAGTTTCTTATAAAAGTCTCTAAAGAAACGTAAACTGTAGGTTTCCTTAATTATTAATATATTAATTAAAATTACATTTTTTTATACTTGTATAATCTACATTACGTTGTGTCGAGTAAAATATTGCTGGGTTTTTTCATTTGTCTTAATGAAATCGCATGTAACTAAAGCTCTGAATCTCTGCTTATCAATTAACAAAAAGACATTCAATATAGTCTGAGAAATACTTATTAATAGACACGAACTTAATTTGGTCATCCGAGACTAAATATAGCCACGAACTTAATTTGGTCATCTGAGACTAAATCACGTTTAATTCATTAAATCGTTCAAATCATAAAATAAAAATTCAATTAAATAAAAAAAATACAAAACTAATTCATAACTATACTATTCAAGTCCGACATAAAATCTGCGGTTATTTCTATAAGAATTTACGATAAATCAATGTCCTCAAATTTGTCCTCCCCAAAAAAAATCATCATATTTCTCAAATGATAACTTTTGGAAATAAAATTGTTAACGGTAACAGAGTAATTATTATATACAACAATTAATTAAATTATATTAAATATCGTAACTATTTGGAATCCAAACGAAATCCCCAATGCAATTATAATATTACGGCATCGACACTATTATTCTAGTACACATCTACAAGGTTCAAATCTTATTACTCTTGTAACTTAACAGCTTTTTCACATTTCCCAGCGCCTTACTGTGACTGAACTCAGCGGGATTCGCTTTAGTATTCTATCTTTATTATACGTTTGTCTTGTAAGGAAATAATCTTTATATGTTTTTCTATGGTTCAAATTTTGTTTCTCATGGAACAGAAAAAAAAATACCAAATAACTATGTGAAGTCTATTAAAATACTTCAAAAATGTGACATAAAAAGACGTAAAAGAATGTTTTCCAACGGCTCACATTATATTCCAGACCGCATAAAAAATATCCATTTTATTGTTTCTGATCCTTGAAGGTTGTATACACAAAAATAAATTGCACTTAAGTATTACGTAGTCAACTTTCTAAGACAAAATTGGCACTTTAATGTTATCTGTATCAAAATTTTTAATTTACCAATATAGGAAATACATTTTTGGTCATTTTTATCTAAAACAACATCTCCGTGAACGATCCGTGTTAAAAAATCAAAACAACACAGCAAAGCGATCTGCGCAGTGATAAGATGAATATATAACTTAACAGGTATTTTTTTTTCTCCTAACGAAAAACCTTTACTCGACAACATTGATTAAAAACTATTAAAATGCACTTATCTAGTTCCCAATTATTCAAACAAAGTGTTCACTTTCGTTGGGTCGGCATACTCACAGCGTGTAGAGTGCCAACGAAATATGTGGATTAGGATATCACCTTACTTTAAAGAGTTGCTATTCTGTTTCCTTGATAACCACTATTTTAAATACAGTTGTATGTGAATCAACATAAAATCTTGATAAAGTTCATAATTACGATATTTTAGTATTTTCCAGTAATAAGTTGTTTTTTCCAATCGTATAGCTTTAAATTTTAGAATTGATTGGAAAGTATACGTTCTTCCTGGAAGATAATATAAAACTTCTACTGACTCAGAGTATGGCTATGAAATTTATAACTTTTCTAGAGTAATTGGTATTGCAATAAATTTGGTAATTCATTAAATTGCCACCGACTGCGCTAAACAACATTCCATAAACTATCAATCAAATATCGTTAATCTAGGGCCATTAAAATGATGGGGGTTAATTGAACTCAAGGACATTTGTCTAGGACATGAACTTTGAATACTTCTACCTATTCAGTTTAAATAGATTTCGTATTGATAATATGATATGAATGTAAAAAAATCCTAAGAATAAAAAAAATTATCCAAAGCTACGCTCTTTGTTACTCGTCAACTCGTAGTACTTGTAAACTTGAATATTATTGTATATTTTTATGGGCAATTATATATATTTTAAGTTTCCTTAAATTTCTATACGCTCAACGATAATCGCAAAAATTGGTTTATTTCTACTGACGTACTACAACTTCGTAAAGCTGAAATTAATTGATTGACATATATTTATCTACAATATTCAGGAATTGTCTTGTATAAAAGGTTCACTTCTCTTACCTGCAAGAACATTAGACACATTCTGGGAACAATGCAATATTAATTCTCCATGAAATAAAACACGGTCCACATAAAGATTAAAATAAAATAATATACTATAAAGTTAACGAGGAAATCAGGTGTAAGAGTAGTAAGTAATTGAAAAAAATTAACTTAACGAAACATCATGTAATATTGCATAAAATGACAGTAAAAATGAAATAAATCATAAAAATTGAAACATATAAAACAATAACATTTAAATTAAATAAATATATATTTTTTATCACAGATATAAACTACTTGTATAACTAAAAAACAGTGCCTGATTTGCTCGTTTATAATTGGAAAATCACTCACGTTTAGCTGCATTACGATTTTGTTGTAAGCCCGGTGCCACCTCTGCCTCGGCGTCAGTTTCGGCTGTTCGGGTTGGAAATCCAACGGCTCCTCCTCGTGTCTTTCTTGATCCTCTGGAAATACATCTTCTTCTTGGTAATGCTCATTTGCTTCGTGAAACTGTTCTTGATCATCAAATTTCTCATCGTCCCGAAAAGCTTCATCCTGATCTTGCAGATCATCAGGATATTCATTGGCAGTTTCGTCAAAGGAATCACGAGCCTCGTGGAGTTTGTTTGGTTCGGGAATCTCGTGGTATGTAGTACGATCGTCTTTGAACGTCACTTTTGACTTATCCGTGATTGGTTCTATAAAAAAATAATACTGATGAATAATAAAAAAGAAAACCGAGTTATTATTTAAACTCAAAAATAACCAAGCTTAGAAAACTTTTTTGTAAATATTCACATACATACCACCGCAATAGGATCGAATACGGTACAGGTGACATGAACATATACAAATATAACATCACAAACACCCAAGGCCCGAGAACAAATTAATATCTATCACTTAAATGTTTGCCCCGGTCGGGAATCGAAACCAGGTCCAAAGCTCAGCAGATAGAGTCGTTGCTAATTGGACTACGAAGTCGTCAGTTCAATATATCATATGACCACATTTGCTGCAACAGTGCTCTACTTTAACACTTTGCAATGAATGTATCGTATTTCCTGCCACCCTATACAAATATTGACATACGGATACATTAATCTATTTGTTCGATTTATATAAAATATAAAATTAGTATTAATTTACTTTGCAACAATCCGCAAGCACGATATATGATGGTGTATACTTCTATACATGCATAGAACCTCCCTCCCTCCCACAAAGGAAAACATGCGTTTAAAAAAATGTTTAAAAATTAATGTTAAAAAAAATCCATGGTCACTTCAACAACAACACACAAATAAATTTTAAACAGAAAATGTGCTCACCTTCCTGTGTTGTAGGAATACTTCTAAATGAGCTTTGAGAAGTTTTTCGATCAAGTATTGATGGCGTTTGACTATGGTAACTGTCAACCGATGGCTTCCTTACTTGGGGCCCATTTCTTAAAGGGGAAGTTTTTTGGGCTTTAGAACTAAGCTCTTCTTCCAAATGTTCTTCCTCTGCGACATCTTCATGGATGGTATCATGGACGAAGTCATCATCACGATACCTATCCAAAGACGTTCTTTCAACGCGGTCTACTTGATCAATTTCAGTCTTATTGTACTCGTCCTCGTAGGCACTTTCATCGAAACTCGATGGAGGATAATCATCCGGCGCATCAGGTAGCGTTCTCGTCCGACGCACCGGCGGTCTCTGTATTGATTCTTGTCTTCTTAGCGACGGTGTCCGCGGCAACGATGCAGGCGATGACGTACTAACTGTTGATGTCGCGGCCGGCTGCGACACCTCAAGGACGGATGACGTGACGGCAATAGTAGTGGTAGAAGGTATTGACGTAGCAGGAACTGCTGACGTAGTGAATTGAGTAGTTGGAGCAGTTGTGACCGTTGCAGCAGTTTGACTTGAAGTTTGACTCATACTTGGAGCACCAACAGCAGCCGCAGCAGCACCAAAGAAACTACCGAGCTTCTTAGCACCGCCTGCAAATAACCCTCCCAAAGTAGCCGCACCAGTTAAAACGGTAGCTTGAAGTTGTTGCGTAGGCAACTTTTGTTGCTGCTGCTGTTGCTGTTGCTGTTTCTGTTGTTGAAGTTGTTGTTGTTGTTGCTGTTGCTGTTGTAGCTGCTGCTGCTGTTTTTGAGCTTGATTTAATATTTCTTGTTGTTGCTGTTGCTGCTGCTGCTGCTGTTGTTGTTGTTGTTGTTGTTGCATTTGCTGCTGTTGCTGTTGATAATCCTGTTGGAATTCTAGTTGTTGATTCTGTTGATATTTTTGCTGATCATATTCTTCATCATATGGCTTTCGATCATATTCTTGTTCATACTGTTGTTGACCGTACTGATCTTGCTGTTCATAAGTCTCCTGGTCATATTTCTGTTGATCAAATTTTAGGTGATCATATTGTTGGTCGCCATACTGCTGTTGGTCATACCGATCGTGATCATATTGTTGTTGTTCATACTGTTGCTGATCAAACGTTTTCTGATCATAATGTTGTTGATCGTATTTCTGTTGATTATATTGTTTTTGGTCATATTGTTGACTGCCGTACTGTTTCTGATCGTATGTTTCTTCGTCATATTGCTTTTTATCTCTGATCGGTTGATCGTATGGCTTTTGATCAAATTGTTGATCATCATATGGTTTTTGGTCGTATTGTGTTTGTTCGTATTTCGGTTCATCATACTTCTGTTCATCGTATTTTTGTTGATCATGTTGCTGTTGACCGTTTTGTTTTTGGTCATAATGTTGGTCGTCATATTGCCGTTGTTGCTCATATTGTTTCTGTTGTTCATATTGCTTTTCTTGGCCGTATTGTTTCTGTTGATCAAATTGCTGCTGATGATGATACAACTGGAGATTTGTTTTTTCATCTTGTTCATGATATTGTTGATCTTGTTGCTTTTGCTGCTGTGCTAGGTCTTGTTGTTGAAAATGACCTAATGATGTTGTAACCACGTGTTGATCCTGTTGTTTAAAAAAATTATAATCTGTCTTTTGGTCCGCATATAGATTTTTATTTATATAAGATTGTTCTTTACTGTCAAATTTCAGAAACTGTTGCTTTTCTTCGTATGTGGAATCATACTGACGAAAACTTTGTTCTTGATATATTTCTTGTTTACTTGTTACCGGCGGGTGGATGTATGATTGTGTGGTTGCAGGTATAGACTTGGGTATAACAGGTTCCTCTACACTGGCCACAGTACATGAAAACTGCGCTGTTGTGTCTGTCTCACCCCAGGTTGATTTTTGAGCTGGAATATTGTAAAATAATTTAAACACATTGTAGGCAAAATGGTCGTATAAACTATCGAATAATTTACGAGCCATATCTCACTGACACCAATAGGAAACTGATTTATATATAGCCAGTAACAGTCCGTTCGAGTATAACGGAAGTTTTTATCTCGCCAAAGCGTGATAATGTCTAGAATAATAAAATAATTATTGAATTAATAATTGAGTAAGTAAAGTAGTTTGAAATTAAAACTAAAATAAATGAATATTGTACATAACATAAAAATTGTTATGATTGACAATACGAGTATATTGGATATTCATTTAAATTCAAGAGTAAGTCTTAAGATACGTAATATTGTTATTTAATAAATAACCTATTATACTAGATGCTGCAGGGGGTGTAGCGTGGGGTGTTTCATCAAAAAACGGTTGCATTCCATCCTCATCATAACTGAAACAAAAAAATATCTTGTAACACAATGATTGTTATTTTATATGATTTTATTTAATAAATAACCTATAAATTGTGTAAACATAAATTGTGTACAAAATATTCAATCCCATATATTTTACACGAAAGTGCAATAACACTAATTTAGCGCCAAATAAAGACAAATAATTTTTTTTTCACGTTAAATTTTACGAATATTAATAACTTTGCCGCTTAACAATCATTTAACACAATATCAAGCCTTATGTTTACCACATGCGAGTAAATTAAAATTGTTTGAATCTATATAATGTATCGCCCCTATTTGTCTAAACACAGAACTCGGGCACTCATAACATACCTACCGTAGAACATTGTTAATTTACAGTAAGAATATACGCGACAGAACAGATGAGGCTATACCAAATGATCTATTAGGGATCGCTGAGCTCTGTATTAATCTGGATTTATACCAAAGGTATTGGTGCATAGTAGGAAGACTGTGTAGCTCTACCACTCTCCTATTAAAGTCGACCGTGAAATGTTTTATGTGTTTCAGTTGCAGTGGCCAAGAGTCAGTTATATTCAAAATCATTTAATCATATAGGTATGCTGTAAATACACTATATAAAGTTCTCTCCCATCACGTAGGCAAAACATCAGTAATTCAGTGTTACAGACGTCCATAGACAGCCGTGATCTCTTGCTATCAGGTAGCTCGTCTGTTTTAAAAGAAAAAAAACGGAATATCTCCGTGAGCCCAATTAGTGTGAACTTTGTTCCTAATTACCTATAGTTTTAGTAAAAATGAGAGAGGTACCCTTTATTTGAGACTAATACATGACTAATAGGGCTTTTTTAACGTAAAAACCCGCACTTTTCAGCAACCAGTAACATTCTGTGCACACGTTTACGCTGTCACTAACAAAAACTGAGATCGATTGTGTACCAATGTCTACAAGAGCGACCTCATATATTTTCTTTATATGATTTATGAATATTTCTGTTATGTTTAAAATAACACTTATTTAATATGTACCTGGTATTATAATTGGTGTCTTGATATTGGTCGATGGCAGTGTCTTTATACTGTTGTTGGTACCCGACTATATTGTAACCGTAACTCACGTCCGGTACAGTTCTTTCGGATTCTACAACAAAATATTCATATGTGAAATCTTTTTCACAAGTGACAATTAATATACTACATATTGTTATGTTCATATTTGTCCGATCTTTACAATATATGACATTCAAATTGACCGTTTGTTCACCTGATGCCTGTAGAAAAAAATCAGTGGCAATTATGTCAAAATTAGCCATGTACTCCTAAATGGTTAAATTAACCATATATTATCATTCTATTAAAACACGGTGAAATTCGGTTTTATGAAAAATTATTATTGGATCGCATCGAGTCCAGGTCGCGAAACTATTTTCAAATCTAACCAGAAATTTGAAATAAATATGATGAAATAAGCTGTGTCTCAATAAATCTAAGAAATGAAATTTGCACTTTAATTCGGATTACAATCCAATACATTGGCAATAACAAACTTGCCTTAGCATTTCCTTGATCAAGAGAAACCAAGTTTTATCGTTAAATAACAGTAGCTGCTTTACTAGTGGCCTCTACACTAAGGCTCTTGCCATACTAAGGAGTCTGGTGACGTGATGAAAGTCATTCAAGACCTTATTAGTTTTTAAGAAACATACTTACCCTGCGAGTAAGGCACGTGGGTGTGCGTAAGCGTAGACTGCACAGTGTACGCTGGCAGCGGGGCGGGCGCGGGAGGGGTGGGTTGAACACGCGGTGTGTGCGGGGGCCGCGGCAGCTTGCGCCCGCGCCGACCACCACTCGTCCAACTCGACTCGCTCCCCGGCGGCAATGGCAACGCCCGCCCTCTCTTCGGAGTTGACGACGGCGTCGCTACAACGTTAATTTTTGAAGTAAACACAGTGTTGGTGCGGCCACCATTTATTGGTATGATAAATATTTACTCTGTTTATGAAGTTCATTCTTGCATGTCTTTGCCACCCGCAACAAAGTGAATACTAGTGCGGGGATATGAATGTGAGTGAATAGTTATTTTTTTTTATTTATTTATTATTGTCGAGGTGAATCTGTAATATCATAGGTACAAGTCATGTATGGTTCTGGTTTTGATTCTTGACCGAGGCAGATAGTGATGTGACATAAATATTAGTTTAATGGTCCTAACAATTTTTAAAAACCTACTATTAGCTTACACTCTCACTACATATGTATATGTTTATATATTTATATAGTTGAAGTTTGCAATACTTTTCATTCATTCACTCAAGTTCAATTACATTTTATTAAACTTGAAATGGATTACAATTGATGTTAATACATTTTTTTAATATTAATTCTCTAATTAAATTTAATTAATTAATTTTATTATAAGCTTTTATAGCGACAGCTGTCGGTACAGTTGGAACAATTACATATATTCGTTCTTAAACTAGTACAGTACCATTAATCTTAGTACCAATATTGTTGCACAGATGGCATTGCACTCTGATGAGAGAAAATAATTCCCTTATATAAAGATATTTAGCAGGATATAAATATATATACATATTTATATTAACTGTAATTATTTAATAATATAAGGGATTATCTTTAAGAATTACTTTTGATATTATTTTTTTATTTATTAATTTATGTAACCTAAGCCACACGCAAGGCGGAATGCAGATGCGGAATATGATTATGTGAGCTTTATTTAATGTTAAATTATTTAACGAGTTATATTTGTTATAGAGTCCAAGAGCATTTTCGATTCGTTTCAGATATTAAGATAAATATATTTTGTGTTAAGTTGAAAGACATGTTTCCACGATTTTAATGATGCATGAAATGTACTATATTTCCATAAATTTTATTACTTCGTACAATTTCATTATATAAAATGATAGATCGTTTTTATCTTATTGATTCCACGATCGCGACCGTCATATACATATTGAATAATATGTCAATTTGATCAAATTTCGAATATTTCATGATGTTATCACGTTTTACGGTCGTGCCGTAGCATGATGTATCGTAATACATGCACAGAGTAAAGAGAAAATAGAAGAGTTTGGTAATTACCTGGCAGACTGGCCGCTGTACGTCGCGGCCGTGGTCTATATGGCGCCATCTCGTTGTAGTCCGAGTAGCGCGAGGAAGGCGGTAACTGAAAACAATCATAATGAATACGTCATTTACAAATTTTTGAGATGCTCCATTTTTAAAAATGAAACACACCATACTATGTATTTTTAAAAAGCAAATTTCTTTCAAAATTGAACTTGCCATTTGCTCAAATTTAAACAAAGAACAATGCTCTAATCATTTTGCTGCAGAGCTTCCCGCGTTTTTTATTTGAAATAATAGAGCTTAACAGCGGACATTTGCGCGGTGTGAACTATTACGATTTTAACGAAACCTCGCAACGTTGGCACAAAATTGGTGGCTATGTTTGTTGCGGCACGGACATTTGCCGACGTCAATGTTGTTAATGTTAATATGCGGCAGAAAAGGCTACACAGGCTGGGCCCCGGGGAATCATGCTGCAATACGATAATACCCGTTACACATATCCTTAAAGTTATGAAACCTACAGGCTTAAGTTTGCTCCCTGTAATTTTTAGTTCCCAATAGTAAAAGAAAAAAAAAATATTTTTTAATACCGAAGAAGCCGTGGCTGCCTACGAAATAACGATTTCTGACTTGTCGGACAATAATGGCAAAGTGTTTTCAAAGATGTTTTAGACCTACATAAGATTGTATAGAGCATGAAAGACAATATTTTGCAAAGACGTAAAACAAATAATACTAATATGCTGAAAACTTTTCTTTACTTTTTCCTTTTATTCAAAACTGATTGAGTGGTCTACGTAGGTATGCCTATCATTAACATTTGATTAGATTTCTTAAAATTTATCTCATCTTATATCAAACTCGATCGTAATATAAATATAGGTACTTTAACAGAGCGTTTCTGACTCTCATATATCAGTGATCCCAGCGGGCGTTGTTCCACCATTTAATTAACAATATGAATATCATTATATAGTATAAAACAAAATCTATCTTAACTTATACGTCTGAAACGAATCGTTTCAAAAAGCCTGGATCTTTATGCCGTTTTTACCAACAGATTGATTATTAACGAGGTGTGTGGAATACAGATAAAATTTATAAAACACCGGATAAAACGAGTAACAGTTCTTTCGGGTACGGTTACCTTTGTTCATTGGATTCAAGGTCATAATTAGGAAGTTAGATATTTTTGCATATGTATCTGATCTTGTTTAAACCGCATATTG
The DNA here is from genome assembly GCA_003671415.1 of Megathymus violae. Lineage (NCBI taxonomy): Eukaryota > Metazoa > Arthropoda > Insecta > Lepidoptera > Hesperiidae > Megathymus > Megathymus violae. Next base: position 5,694,811 of record PDGT01000016.1, on the reverse strand, counting down.
ACCGCATCATATAAGGAATAGAGCTATCATCCCAATCCCATCGATCAGCATTAGATTCAGGGAAAAGCCATGCTAAATTCCCAATTTAATGTAGAACAGTTTTTAAAACGCCTCTGTGAGATAAATGAGAATATAAATTCCGGAAGGATGCTCATAATTTGTATGATTTAACTCCCCCATAAATTTTCCAGCACCGGACATCACGCCACACACCAAGTATCAAATCTGTTACTTTTAATTATAACTTATACCTACAGTGCAGAGCTAGAATCTTTTCCACGTCGATATTCCTTTCAAATTAAAATGTGGGCCTTTAAAATAAGACTGAATAGGCTACTACTAAATCACCACGCATTACTAGCCAGGTCATTTCTACTTGCCGTCAGGTCAGCCAATGACTAACTTAATAAAGGGTAAAAAATACATATTTTCAAATTTGTCTCCCGATATACAATTTAGTCATATAATGAATCAGATATTACATTATGAAAGGTAACATTGTTCTCATATGGTAGAAGGTGCGTATGATGTGTCCTGCATGCTCGACATTACCTGTTTAGGCGGCATTTGAGGCAACTGAACTACAGACGAGCGTCGTTTGTTGACGATGTTTTCATATTCTGTGGGAGTAAGGCCGCATTCGTCATAGAAGTACTGGCCATCCCACTGTGCTTCGTAAGGCGGGTAAGGATAGCTACTCGTGTCATAATACTCCTCGTAGCTGGGTTGATGCGAGATGTGTGAATGGTCCCTGTAATTATACCAAAATTCACAGTCTGTCGAATAATAAAACGATTAAAAGACATAATGAACCAAATGTGGAGGTAGACACATCACTGTATACATATAAAAGCTTTTTCAACTACTCGATTAAATTCAATCAGCCCGTCTAACCGATAACATATATCTCAGTAGACTACGATACTACTACTGTCAATCATTTGGCGTTCAATCGTTTAGTCACGATATTATCCCACTGTTTTTAAATACCATCCTATCTCAAAGCATGTAGATTGCGAAGGAGAAAGCGACAGTCAAGACTTTTAATTACCGAGGCAGATCGTTTACAATGGGCCGGATAGTTTGCTGTAATACAAAATGCTTATTAATCGAGAGCACATAGCCACACGACAGTGACAGTCAAAATAGCCGCGTTTATAAGGCTAAACGTGCAAGAGGAGAAGCACCTTAATATAGACGTATAAGACGTTAACAATCAATTCATAAATTCCTATAATACTAAAAAAGGACATTAAAAAATTCGCATTATATTTTCTAACATGAGTGATAGATTGAAATTGAACTATAATTATAAGCAACGTTGGTTAAATACATGTAGATAACAAGTAAGAAGATAAGAAGAAATAAGAAAATCAAACAACCAAAACGCCCAACCAAAACTAACTAACTAATTGCATGGATTGTAGTTTAAATTAAACTCTTCAGCCTTTAATAACATGAAAAAGAATGAAACGTAGGAAGAACCATCTAGTTCTTGACGGATTTGTTCTAAGAAAGATCTGCTTGTTTGTTGTTAAAAAAAACTTTCCAGAAATGTCATATTTTAAGCTTATTTTGATTTCCTTCCAGACCTTTCTATTTTTATTTGAAATTGATTAAAACCTTAAACAATTTCAAACCATACATTCAACCGCGTCGAAATGTCGGCGTTCAATATCGGTACACATCGCGAGTACCCATACATATATCATGGTAAAGTTACGTCTACCTTTTTTTTTTTTTTTTTATCGAGGGGGAAACCTTTTAAAGGTACCCGGTGCCGTGGGAGCGACACGGGTTATGTGGGATTTTTACCCACTAAAACCCCCCCGGTGGCCAGCCTCAACGCTTGTGGAGGACTCCGGGATCTCCAGAGGAACGCGACCGGTGCAAAGTTACGTCTACCTAGTAGCGGCATAAGTGAAAGATACCTAATAAGTTATTAATTTTTAAACAATTTTTTCCATCAGTTATGTAAGTAGCGGTATAGCCATTTACCTAATGTTCGTGATATTGGTGTAAGGATCGTAACTGTAGCCCATCCCATCGTCGTACAGAGTGTTCTGGCGCTCTAAACTTGGTCTTCGTTGTTCCTCTGAAAATAAAAAATAAACAAATCTCAACAGCCGAAAAACGTGCATAAGAATCATTTGATGGTAATTCACAGAGTTATGTACCCTCTCCCACGTTAGTTCAATTGGAACATGACGGATTTTTTTTAAATGTTGTCTTTAGACTATGAACTACATTAAACGGTGTACTAAATAATCTGTGATATATTAATCTTAACCTATGTTTATTTTTACGTTTTAAAAACATTTATTTTTAGATTTGGCATAATTAAAAAAACGACCTGTGAGATTTTTTTATCCAACATAGTTTTCTTAAAATGTCCACTGCTGGTACCATGACATAGTACAGTATATTTATGATTTAATTATTATCTAAAGATATTTTTTACTATGGCAACAGTGCATCTGTTCTGTGCATTCTGCACAAAAGTTGACTGTCGCTGGGCTCTGTATCAGCTTAGAACTCGTACAAAGCGCTCGTGCTTTATCCCATGCTACAGTTCTTTACTCGCATGGCTAGGTCCCACCCTCCTAGAACAGCAACTCCTTGGTCGGTAACGCGTAGAAGACGTCCTTGATGTTACAGATGTCCCTGGACAGGAGTAACCACATACCAACAGGTATTCAGCAGGTCTGCTAGCACATCAGCAATTAACTGACGTAAAAAAGACACAACATTATCCTATAGGTATAGGTACTTCCATTTACGCGTACGTTTTAGCTAAAGCGCATACATACGACCGAGTGATAATCGATCGGTACAAACTTTAAGTCGGTATTCAATCTCAAATAAACCTATTATATTATTATTAGGGCCTTATTAAGACCCGCGTGCTAAGCAGTTTTAGTATAATAGTACGAGTACATGTAAAAAACACCTTACCTCCCGAATGCCAGTCAGCGGCAGTCCGCCAAGATATAGCGGATTCTATGCTCGCCTGAGCGTGTAACTGCGACCACGTATCTATCCTGAAATAAAGAATAATTTTGGTTATGAATGTACTCTTTCAGACACTTTAAAAGAGAACAAGGTTCTACGTTCGTGTGTATGTATTTTTTATTTTATATGTACAGCCATACTACTATATGTGCTACGTTGTTCGTGAACCGGTTTGAATTATTCTTTTTTTGTGTTTAGAAGATTAATAAGTTGTATATTATTAGCATGTAAGTTAATGATGTAGGATAAAACGTTGTATACTAATACTTAACAATTGCTCTTGTCAGATAAGGGCCTTATATTCTGAAATCATCCAACTCAGTGCCGCTGTATCGTGGGAAGGTAACGCATAGATCCGTCACCGTTTCCACCGAACGTTTTTAATAAATAAAATCACTTTTGTTTCTCACATTGTATCATTGTCACGTATACGAGTATTTAGTTAAAATAATTAATAATCATAATATTCAATTTTTAAATAAAATAATTTTATTCTCATACGGTCTTCGTACCCTTACTGCAGCCATATGTATATAATTATTTCGCAAATGAAGCACGCAAATAAAAAAATCGACATCCGTTTTGAAAACGTTAATGCTATTCCCTAATAACTAAATAAATTTCCGATTCGACAAATCATGTGATGTAAATAAATATCATGCATTTGATTCTACCCTCATCAATCATCAATCAATTCCTTTCAAGTCCTTTGCGGTTAGAACTCATAGAGTCTACTACCCTGATGATGCTCTGTTTCGGAGCGAAACACGTGTTGGTATAGAAATATATATCATCATACATTGTTTGCGGACTGTTGCAAAGTAAATTAATACTAATTTAATCCAATGAATTTCCGCAAAGTAATGCCTGATACTATCAACTAAATTATATGAATACATAATATAGCCTACATCAATCTGGAATAAGGTACGTTACAAATGGTAAAACAATATTCAGAGTGCCGTAGTTCTGGAGATTACTTACGACATATACACCAAGTCACAAAATTTGCAGTCTCTTTTTAATAAATAAATATTATATTTTTATTATATTTTTTTTATAAATTTATTTTAATGAAGATATTTTAATGGAAGCAAATTTTGCAAAAGAGCACTCAATAATGATATTCTTAAAAAAACATTCATCTTGATATATGTTTGCTTTAAACCCACAGAAGTTTTTAAATTCATTAATTAACGGGTTTGTGAAGTCGAAATAAATGACATTTTATTGTTATAAAAACAAAGAAAACTCATTCTTACAACAGTCATCACTTTTTATTTACCCGAAAGCTCTTTTTCTAAATTTAGGAAGTTAATAACAATGGGAATTTAGGAATTTAGGAAGTTAATAACAATAGGAGTTTAATAACAATGTTATAGAATGAAAAACACGCTCTATAGTCCGTAGATTATAAAATGATTTTTCCTGAGCCTTTACTTTGTAAAAAGTCATCATGAAATAATCATCGCAAGATCTAATTAAATATATAAATTTAATACTTTAATTTTCCTGTAGTAATTATATCTTACACTTTAATTAAGTCGCCACTAGGCTTACCATAAATGTAGTTATTAGTATACTGGTTTTTATAAAAAGGTCACCTTCACTGAAGACTCGAATTCGAATCCTGTTCGCATATA
>PDGT01000016.1:5632320-5690041 GCA_003671415.1 Megathymus violae | reverse complement strand
CTTTTAACTGCGCTAGTTTCTATTCATAGAATGCTAAACCCTCAAAAGTCACAAAACTCAAATTACTTCATATATGTGCTACTCTTATGAATATAACTATTTTTATTTTATTGCTATGTTTAGAAAAGTTACTTTAAGGTATAGGACAAAAAACAACGAAATAATCATGCAGTAAATCACGGAGAGTTTGAAATACGAAGTTTTTTTCACCGTTTCTTCTCCTGATTATGATTTGATTGAATGATGATTGATTGATTGATTGATAAAGATGATAGTTATATGATTAAACGATTTTTAATTAGACAAAATTCAGGTTTAATAAATAGAACAGTATAAAATAATACCTATTAGTCCTAGGCTGGCTGTTGTAATAGAGGGGGTCTGTGTCGCTCTGCAAGTGGTATTCATCTCTCTCGTACGAATTCTCCCGGGACGCCTCCAAGGATCGCTGGAACACCAATTATTATTGTTTGAAACGTATGCTGTAAACGGTATATTTATACATTAAGGTATATTTTATTTTGTACCAAATTAAAGAGTCGAGAAGTTGTTATGGTGACTGGCACCTTATATCTCTTATGTTTTTTAATTGTCACAATAAGATTGTCTATGTTGTATACAAGTATAATATTTTTATAAAGGTTTCTATAAATTATTACATTTTCAATTCCTTTCATTTTAGGGTGTATCCATCCTTTCTCGAGTCCAAGCCAATAACACTACGCTGCTTCAATGCTATTTGTGAAAGGGGCAATCCGAGTTTTTAAAGTTTTTAAATCTCCTTAAGGTCTTACAGTAACATCTAGGTCCTCGGCTTGATATAGTTCCCAAAGGGCAGAAACACTCATAAAATTTTGTTGCTAAGGGCTACCCACTCAACCCGTCGCTTGACGCGGTCGATCGCTTAACAGTGACACAAGTCGAAACGCTTCTAAAGTAATAGCTAAATTTACATTCATCATCATAATCATAACAATCCAGGTACCACAAGCGGGAGACCGCTGGTCTCACCAGGATATGAATGCCTTCTACTACTTCCGCTGATTTACCTGTGGAGTGTGCATCTGATGTGCCGCACTTCTGAACTGTGATGCGCTGCAGTTAGCATGTTGTCCTACTGGGTAGTTGAGGTCCGAGGTATAATCCGAGTCCTCGGAGTAACCAGCTGTAAATAAACATAATACGTCAATAATCCGTTTTCGATAAAATACAATGCAAATACAAACACAATGTTACTCTCTGTGTATTATTTTATGAAAAAAGCCAACAAAAGAGCAAACCTGACCGAACCTGATAAAAATCAACATCGCTATTGGACAGTCGTGACACATTTGAGGGGTGTAAGGGGCCCATGCCTTTCGGGCCTAGCTAAACAAAGAACGAAGCTATGACAAACGATCCTTCCTATTACACTAGGCTCTGTACCACCCGGAATAATCCGCTGGTACCCTTGCATAGTAGTAAGGTTCTTCCGGCTGGCTAACAACCACGTCCCTTCTACAATCAACCATGAAATCGTTTTTGCGTGATTACATTGCAATATCGGGGGAGCTCCGGCGAGGTGCTCCGCTTCCATATTGGCCACGTCTGTGATACTCGTAGTAAAAGCGTTATAGACGTCCTTGAACAGCTTGGACTACCTACCAGCAAAAAATTTCCAGATGGCCCGTCTGGAATTTGTCGGGTATTTACATAAAAAACCTAAGTCATCACTAAAACATTGAAGGCCAGTACGAACAATTAAGGTGGGAACTTTAAAACAGCATCATACTTACTATATTGAAAGACTGTAATATAAAGACTATATACGATAACATACATAATATTATTAAGAATGCGAATATTCGTCCTAAGATGGGTTGACTCGTTTGTTTAGTTCAAAACACCACTTTACTTAAATCAACTTGCTTTCCATGAACAACTTTGGACATCGAAAACTAGCAAAACAAAAAAAACTTTAAAATATGATGAAAAGATCACAAGCAATGACCTTTATCTTCACTTCTGGTTTTTTAGATAGATAATTTAATATTCTGTGTTCCATATTTTTTACACAAACTTTTTCTCTTATCCGAAGGGAATATATCCGTTTCATAATATACAAAATATTCTTAATATTGACCCATAATATAGATACTAATTAAATCTTCTCATTGGTTTTCGCTTGATACCATAAAGATAAATGGCTAGTTAGGATAATAGATAGATGGACACGAATTCTAATAAAATATATTATGATTTGGCCGTTATTACCATAAACAAGCCTTATACTATACCATATACCCTTATACTATACTATATACATAACATATATTATAATTTAAAAAATAATTAATTTACTTACAAATTCGGCAATGTTAACGTGTTATAATGACTTTGTCCGCAACAATACCTATATGTTTCATACTACCACTTCTGCATATAATTATAAAGTAGAAAAATACACACGTAAATATACAGCGTTCGTCAGTACAAAGCGGGTTCATATTATGTGAGCCACGAATTAGTTGCAATCGCTCTTAGAACTGCTTCCTAATTCTTACAGTGAAGTACTTCTTGAAACAGGTTAATAACCTTTTTCCAGCACAACGTGTTACATCAGCCATTCTCAAACTTCTCTCGCTCGACGCCATTAAAAGTTGGATACGGTACTTGTACGTCGTCACTTACACGTTTATTGTTCACTAAGCCTTTAAACTGTTTTACCATTTTTATTAAACAGGAATTATTTTTTCGTTAACTGGTTTGTTTTCCATCATCCATCCATCCAGCAGCCTTTGGAGGTCCACTGCTGGACATAGGCCTCCCCTAACTTGCGCCACTCTGACCGGTCCTGAGCCCTCTGAATCCAGCGGATGCCCGCTGTCTTTTTCAGGTCGTCAGTCCACCTGGTCGGGGGGCGTCCTATGCTCTTTTTTCGAGACGTGGGCGCCATTCGAGGACCTTTCTTCCCCAACGGTTATCGGTTCTTCGAACTATGTGCCCAGCGCATTGCCACTTCAGCCGGCTAATTCTCTGAGCTATGTCGGTCAACCTCGTTCGTCTACGGATTTCATTATTATTTAGAGGATGATTCATGTTTAAATGTCAATTTTCTTCGAATCGATCGGACGGAAAAATTGAAATTTGGTATTCATATATGTCCTAAAAAGAGATTTATATTAAAAATGGAATAATTATGATCTTTCCGCTTAATTTTGGGGAATAATAATAGTGATATATCAAATAATCGTATTCAGAGATCCGAATATATATTGTTTTATATATTTTAAAAATCATAGTAAATGATATTCAATAACTGCAAATAATTACGATCCGCACTCCCTACACTCCTTATTTCCAAAAGTATTAACCCCAATAAAAAAAATATAGGTATTCACCAATATGTCCCACCAGTGTCAAACTTCATCAAGTAATAATAATATATTATTCGATATAATATATACAGTTTGCAGCTCTATCCAAAGATTAATTCAGACTTGAACGATTTGTTTAAACAATGTTTATATGCATAATCACGCAGAAAATTAGACATGCCCTTATGTGTTTAGTTTGGCTTCTAGCACTGCTACACTGATAAATTCTGTGAATATCATTTGTTACAAATAACTTCTAAGAATGATTACAAAAAGACGTTCTCAGCCCTCAGAAGTGGTCTTAAACAAGTAAAGACTTTAACCAAAGAAACCGTCTTCAATTTGACGGAGATAAATTTGGTAGTTTCATCTCCAATTTTTCACCCTACAGGTTGTTTTCTTAAAATTTAAATAGGAACAAACGGAAAGTATACCTACTATCTCAAACAAAAAAGGAATTTTCGAAGTTAGTTAATCAATGACGAAGTTTTGAGGTAACAATCTCAAAAAACATGCAACCGAATTGAAAAACTCCTTCTTTTCTCAAGTTTGATAAAAAGTAGATCAAATTGAAGTAAATTGGAGATCTGTTGCAGTTATCTTTGGAATCCACGGACCGATCTCAATTAGAACAGTACTGCAATTTTAAGTTTGTTGCAAATGTCCATAAGTAATAGTGGATACTCAATACCATGTAGATATTAATATCAATATCTTTTTAAACATTGCAACTAAATTATACTCAATAACGCTTGTTCATAAAATTCACGTCAGCATACCGGCCGACTTAAGATGCCTTATGGATTACAGACTCTTGATCCCAAAGGCGTATGTATGTCTGTTGGTATAACTACTTTTAAAGAAAATTCTCTAGAAAATGGTACCCTCAAAGTTACTCATATTACGCCGTAAAACTACTTGAACTATCGTACTTTTGTAAAAAGAAGTCTGGAATAAGAAATAAATCTTTGGTTAGTACTACTAATGGTGGATTCTTGTAGATGCGGCTTAGCTAGAAAACTGCATTGAGACACACTGAGCCGTATTCACTGTTGCCTTAAAGAAACTCACATCATATCGGACGGAAAAGTGATATAGGAAAATGATTCCAGTTCGTCGCGGTTCGTTTATACAAAGACTATATTCATAACGAAAAGATATTCGCCATGCATCGTTACATAGGCTAGCAACTCCGTCTACTTGAGAATGTAGATTGGACTCACCCTAATCAGGGTCACCAATAAGCCTCTTAGAACACCACATCGACGAATCACACACTGATAGATAGCTAGCTAGATTGATAGCTAGTCTATCTTCCTTTTAATAATTAATAATAAATTAATTAATTAATTAATTAAATTTTAAACCACATCAAGTTAAACGCTAAATCAGCGCTAGTGTGCCCAAGGCTTATGTCGACGCAGGGTTTTCAAAGCTTAAGATCTACGAACAAGGCATAAGAACTCACGACTCTTGAACTTTTAACTTGGCCATTAGTGATTAGAATGATATGTTTGAGTTTATTTTTCATTCCATGTAATATAACTATTTATCATAAGACTCTAAATGATAGCGACTTAGAAATTACTACATTTCTAGTAGATTCAATCAAGGACATAAATTCCAAAGATGTAGAAAAATTCAATAGACTTAATTCAACCCACCAAATCTAGTTGGTGAAATAATTTTACACCATAAAAATAGTTACTCGAGTATCTACGTTTATAAAGTGGTTTTAGCGTCCATAGTTAATGCCGAGCACCAATGCACTACTTTAGAAATTATTAGCGTATGACACATAATCTACACTAATAATAAAATTCTAACTGATCGCTTTCTGTACATGAACGATATATGAGAAAAAATATTATTACGGGCCTCTATTAGCGCAATACAACGCAAAGCATTAGTTTTTAGATTTTTTGTCTGTTGATCTGTGCGTTTGTTCCCGCTAATCTCAGAAACGGCTTAACCGATTTGGTTCTGGTTTTCACTGTATTGCAGTAAGCGTCACTTAATACTTAAAGTTTATTTCATTGCAATCCATCCGTAAATAAAAAAGTTATAAATGAATTTAAAATAATGTAAGGCATAGTTTTCCTGATGTGAAGCGAGGGCAGGTTGCTAGTAATTAATATGACAGATAAAAGTAAATAAGTAAAACGAAAAATGATACTAGAATAATTATACCTATTTGAAATAACAATATTTTACTATCGCTGTAGCAAAACTTCATTACTCAGATGTGTGCACACCGTGTGGCAAAATAAAATTATTAATTAATAAATAAATAATTATTCTTTTAATTTTACTTTATCACATAAAATATTGCATAGTTCATGCTATTATGCTTATAATTATTTATTATTAGTTATTATATTTTTTTCTACTGTTACTAAACATATATATTTTTTATTTTTATTAACGCAAAAAATATAGCAACCGAATCGTTTGTAATAAGATATATATATATATACATTCTGTTTAGTACATAACATCTTAAGTGACATTAAAAGCTACCAATATGTATGTTATTAAATCTACTAAGCATTTGACACAGACTAAATCTCAACTACGGAACTACTCATAGTGCAACACATTTAGTTCATAAAACATTTTGTTTATTTTACTCTACTTAAACGTCTTGCTTATTATTTCTGAGCTTAGAAATAATAACGTAATAATAAGTACTTTCGATTAAATCTGGTGTTGTCGATTGAGAATACCTCGAAAGAAATTCTCAGTTTTAACAAAGAATATTTCTACGATACCACTAAAAGCAGTGGATACGTGCTCCATTGTTGACAGTTGCATAACAACCGTGTACTTTCATGATTATTTCCGTCTTCAAAAGTGACGGACTGAGATTTGCTTTTATTGCGCGAATAGCTTGAGCTACCTTGGGATATTTTAACGACATTTTTTTTCCTCACGCTAACATAACACAACATTATGTAGTAAATACTTAAAATAATCTTTGAGATTTAAAAAATAAAACACCCTTAAAACAGTTACACTAAAAATAAATGCATATATATAAAACGTTAAAAACATGTATAATGTTGTATTTTCCTGCTTCGAATAAGCATTCTTCCGATACAAATTTGCTTGTTTTTGGATAATTATTTTTCAGATGTTACGAGTGCAATTATCATGTTCAATATTAATTTATATTCTATTCTATTCTATTCACTTTTAGTACTTAAAGTAATTAGGAGAAGAGCGGTATGAAAGAGACAGTTTTGAAAAAAAGCCAAATTATGCAGAAGTAAATAAATAAACAAGAAAACTTATATCATAGATTCTTGTTCATTGCTTGTATTTAATATAATATATAATGTAATGTAACATTTTCCAACAACAACATTGTTAATTTAATTCCAAACCTTAATAAAAATAATGCAATTCAGCTCTGTCATAACACACAAAGAGCCGATATAAGTTGTGAAAAAGCCGAGTTGTTACTATAGTGACGCAAACTGTAAATTAACAAAGATATCACTAAAATATTTATTAATATTTACATTACATATTTAAGTAAACTTTGAATAAAATATTTACTTAAATATAAAGAAGTATTAGAAAATCAACGGCTTGAGTTCAATCATTACAAACTAACTAGCCTTATTAAGAATATAAAGTTATTCAAAAACAAATACAAAGAAATCAAGAAACTTAAAAACATTTTTGACAAAAATAAAGTAATTGGGTGGCAATCGACATGTGTTACTATTTTAAAATTCTAATTCGTACATAATTCGTCTGAAAACTACAGCATAGTTCATTATGGCTCTTTCAAAACATGTATCTTTCATGCCACTCTTGTCCCACTTTATGAAATTCAATTACTTCAGTAATTATAATATGAGAGAATTTCTTTTAATAATAAAAACACAAAATATATTATCAAAAGCCCGTTATTTTTACTACACACATAAAAAATAGTTAACATTTGTAGTCTAGTCAAATGTTAACATTCCGTTTGAACAACTGCTCAAACTGCACGCATCACAGTATCGGTACAAAGAAACAGTTACAGACGACTGTTAGTGGAAACCGATTTATTTCAACAATGTAAACGTTACCTTTTTGTGTAAACAAAACAATGCTGTATTGCAAGTTTCTTATATTTCACGTTTCGTTGTGAATTTCTATTTATAATGCGCATGAAACACGTGCAAACAGGGTTAAATAATTTATTAACAACGGTTACACAATAATAAATCATATTATAATAATATTTACAGTGATATTTTCAGCAATATTTATTAAAATTAAATATTTAATTAAACTGAAAGAAATAAATATGAATATTGTAAAAGGGTATATCGCTTAAAGTCCTTAGCAGCCCATGACAAATGTCTCTCGTTGTAATTAATGAAACCTGGAGTGTACTGGATGTGTTGGGTTTGTGAACAAACCAAATATCGGCTGTTTTTAAGCCAGTCGAAAGCCACCGACTACTCCCTACGTGGGTTTGACGTACTTTCTAAAATTGGCAATAGGGTAACCTCTCTAGGTACAAACTATACCTACGAGTATATTTATTTCACTCTGACCGAATTTCTGAAGCACCAATGGCCATATTAAGTAAACAAAACTTTGACGAATACATTTTTGGTCTCTACATAAATACAGAGGAACACAATAACACTATATATGTATATTAATTTGGTTTAGGATTGGTACATTAACATCGAAGATCTTATAAATAGGTACATTATCCAAAGTTATATTATGAAACAATTTTAAATTGAAATACTTTAGTGTAACACCATTAGGGCGGATACTTGTTTTTTTGTTATTCCTTTTGCGTTGAATCGTAACGCTATGGTTCAATATTATAAGAATATATAGTTATAGACATAGGGAGTGATTCACAACATTCTTACAGATATAAAAATTTTGATATACTCGTATATCTATATCACGTTTGCAAGTGATGGAGTACTCACGAATCACATCGCGTCCACGATCAATGCAACTGGTTTGAGTCTTCGTCGTTATGTGATATATGAGTGTCCGTGACATATAAATTATTATTGTGTTCGCAGCAATATGCTTGTAAATGTAGAAGTAGATAAGTCATGCAGTACTCACAGTGAGCAACATACTGCAGCTGCCTTCGCGCCTGCTCAGCTCGTTCCGCGTCCAGGCTGCCGTTGAGTAAGTCCAGCTTGCGTTGCAGATCGGCACCACCCGTGCCTTCGGCGTCTGGGGACGATCCACGGTTTTGTTATTGATGTGTAAGACGCATGAGCTCTTCGATATATAAAGGCCTACCTTCTTGACATTATGGACTATACATCTTTGAATGCAAATCCACTTATCTACACTTTACAACTGACTTTCCACGGCTGTAACCCAAACATTACAATGTTGTTTTTTAAAAGAGGAAGAAGACAGCCAATAAAATAATTTTATTCACGATTTCACCCATTAAATTAAACTGTGCATATATCTCATTCATCTCGAAGGTTCTCATCTCAAACTTTTCTATTTAAAATCTTCTTCCTACTTCGATACAAGACGATGAGCTCAAAAGTGAAAAAATAAAAAATATCAGACAAAAAGAGAAGAAGCTATGAATATCTCGATCCAAAATAACAATATCTCTAATGCACATCTTGTTTTGCATTTCAAATCAGTAGATGCCATTCTACAAACAACAATAGAGCATCAAAGCGAGATTTAATTTAGTTTACAAGCGTTACTACAGTGAAAATATTGTTTCAAAACTTTATGTTCAGTTTTAACCTTTTAAAGAATATTCAATATTTTGAATCAAAAATTTATAGGGCGAAAGTACTGTCTGTCATATACAAAATGTAATGTGCCCTTAACTGCCATATACATATAGACTATAGTCTCTATTCGTAATTTAAGAAGCAAAGAGCTTACTCAACCATGGAACTCTAGTATGGAGTGGATTAATGGAGGTATTGTTTTCAGAATTAGTGATGGAATTTTTTATACCACCCGAAGTATTTCAAGGCAACTTGACAATAGCACCTTACCGCTTCACGTACCCTGTGCAGCGAGGATGCATCAGGAAAAGTGTCGCTACTAACGGAGACACGTCCACCGTGTCAACAAAGTCATGTCTATAGTTACAATACATAATTTTATTTTGTTTATGTCTGGGCAAACTTCGTATTTTTCTTGCACGTACAAGACTGTCGAAACATGACGTCTACGGAGACATTGAGAAAATAAATACGTTATAAATATAAATACACTTTATTATTGGCTGCTAGATGATATGGCGGAAAGCCCCCAAGTATTCCAATGGAGCAAGCTCAAGTGAGTTAAAAGGCGTTTAACCCCAATCATCGACGTCTAATAGAGTGTGCCTGTGACCTAATTTCTTAGATTTAATCTATTTCCTCTTCAGAATATTGTTAATAACAGACATAACATTCACCGTTGTTTAATCCCCATGTCAAGTGATAATTGCATGTATTATTAATAATTCCTATATTGTTTAAATAGATTTTCTAATCTATTGAACACCTATATGAAAAATAATAATATTAATTCAAAAATAATAAGTAATCGGTAAAGAAACAAATATCCATCACTTCGCCAACTTGAACTATGCACCATAATAAAAACTACAAGTACCTAAACCATTTTTTTTATTTCATTGAGAACTGAGTAAAAGGCAGTATTCAATTTTCTTCTATACTATTAGAATTAAATCTAAACATGTCTATGTGTACTTACTACACAATTTCCATAATGCTCTATCTGCCTCCCATCTCTCTGAGACATCTAATTTTCTCAGAAACTGTTTGACTTAGCAAATGGGAACATGCTAAAGTAAATATAAGGAAATGCAACTGTTCTGTGTTGAATCTTAAGTACAGTATTACAGTAAGAAATTAATGTAAATTTTCCCTTATTGAAAAGTTCTACATTGCAATAGACCTTTCTTGAGTATAGTACATATTTCAATATTAAGAGTGAATTAAACGGCTTAATCATTTATCCGATCAAATTTGATTACTCAAATATATATGGTGGTTTATTTTGGATAAATGTTAATTACTGAATTTAATTTAAGATGTTGTATAAATTTTAACAATTACGTAAAATTATAATCACGTCATAATTTTTTATAATTTATTTTTGTAACCGTTTTTTGTTTTTATTTTTGCTACAACACATTTTTGTTTTCAACAGATTGTTGTGCTTTTGATACTACTTTGCTTTTCAATAATACGGGTACATAGCTACTACGTATAATGGTTTAATTTCTTATTTGTAATAGTTTAAATGTATTTTTTGTATACTGCACGAAATACAATATTTGAGTATACATACATAAAACTTTGTTGTAAAAATATTTGTTAAAAAGATTTGTAGGTGATATAACTTCTTGACCCTGTAGCTCGGGACCAGAATACGAGCTACGGTATCCGCTGCCTGTCGTAAGAGGCGACTAAAAGGGAACTTCCGGAGTAACGTGCGGTAAAAGTGGGAGCTCAAACCATCCGGCTAGCAACCCCGGGAAGGACGAGGGTATATGTGGCCGCGTACCGTCGATAAGATTGGATGGACGGGACATGTTGTACCACCCGGGTAGAGCCCGACAGGGTACCGCGCTCAGAGGACTCCGGTTGCGTTCCTATGGAGATCCCGGAGTCCTTCACTAAGCGCTGAAGAAGGTCACTGGGGGAGGGGGTTTTAGTGTGGTAAAAATCCCACTTAACCCGGCGTCGCTCCCACGGCACCGGGTACTTTTTGAAGGTTTCTCCCTCGAAAACAAAAAAAAAGGTGACATAACTTCTAATATTACAAATACATCAATTGGCTTTAATCTATTAGCAGCCCAGAACAGGGGATAGGCTCTCCTCGTAATGGAACCCTGGAACATACTCTAATACGCTGCTCCATTGTGGATTGGTAGAGGGATTAAAGACGAACGTACCTATGTGTCAAAATTCAGGCGCAGCCAGAAAATCTCCAACGTAACTCAACGATTGTTATCTAACGATAATAACTGTGTCAGAAGATCACTTATTTAACCATTCACTTATACGCTGCTTAACTAAATTTTCCACTTAAGATCATCACAAAACATCAAGTCATAAGCGCTTCATGGGAAGTAACAACACCGCATCTGGTTCCGCTTCCGTCAAAAGATTATATACATATAAGTAAGATTAGGAGTTTCGTGATAAAACACCTTTTTGAAGCGACATCAGAGGTAAATATGTAATTTATATTTGTATTGAGTTGATACATAATTGAATAAACAGCTTAAATTTAACCATGTCCTACGATCGGCGACAACCCGTTGAGCAATAAATATTATGTCCGGAAAAACAAATCAAATATGTCATTTGTTGTAGCGTGTCATAAAATCTCGTACAGCCTCCGGTGAAAGTAATGTTTACACATAAAACATTAGAAGCGGCGCAATTTTTCGTCTCGAATTTTACAGTTACTGTAATGTCGACTGTACTTCAACTGAAACTCGGTCATGGCATTCCGTGGAGTAGTACGTGAAGTATGTGAATAATTATGCAATTTCCCCTTTCTGAAAAAGGCCGTTGCATATTTTATGGTTAGCGTGGATTTCTCGCTACATTAACATACATACATTACTTTTAATTTTTGTAATACCAACGGTGAGTGATTACCGGCTGGTCATCTCATGTTCGTCCATGCACTAAAGTTCCTAATTACATTGATGGCATTACAAATGTCTGCCACAACCGTTATTAATTATCTACGACTCACGTGTGAGGATATTTGATTCATTTATTTTTTAACATTTTATACGCATTATGTCCCTGTTAACGGTACAATCTCAAGACAATAGACTCAACCACCTTGAACCAACCTAATGAACTAACGAATCTATGAAAAACCTGGTGTAAAATCGATAATAAAATCGATTTAGAAATTGTGTTAAATAATCGAGTGAAAAAAAACTTTACAAATGCATTTCACATAGTTAACAGATATGAATTAACGAAAACATACAGTTTAAGAAATCCTACGAATAAACACCCAACCTATTAAAACGTTCCATCGGTTAATGTTCAAATCTAAAGAATGTAGATAAAACGAAACGGTATGTACAAAGGGTCTATACGACTTTGTTTCACTGGATATTATACTTTAGTTTCAACTTTCTTGTCTAACTGTAGGGAATCGGAAACAATTGTCAGGCTTATAATGTAATTCGATGGATATTATCAAAAAGGTTTTGATAAGAACACAATAGTCCTTAGCATCCGATACAACCTATTATTCATAATCAAAGTATTATGATATACTGTTTAAAGCAATAGAAAGAACTCGAATTATCTATTACATAACCAATGTTAGCAGTACTTATCTGTAATTATTATAAAATACGTTTTATATTATCAACTCAAAAAAGGAACTTACAAGCAAAAATTTTTTTCTTTCTTTTTTAAATCTTCTCCTATTACAGAAGCGAAGTTTTTAAAACATCGTTTGTCGCTCGGTTGCCCTAAAATAAAAACAGATAACCCATCACCGTCACGGTTACCACCTTCCTTAACACTCGTCAACAATAAATTCGAATTCAAAACCATTTAATCATTTAAGTATTTTGTAAATTCTTATGTACGTAATTTTTTCTTCTACTATCATTTCAAAATTGTGCTTTAACGACAAGGATAAGTAACGACGAAGGAAACACATTTTTTAAATCAACCCATAAAAAGTAAAAATTATATTTTAACTCGCGCGGAACCACGCGTCACACGGATTTAACACGTCGTCGCTTAAAAGTTCTCATACGTAAATCACATATTATGTTTGGAATCTTAATATAAAAACAAAAAAAACGCTGAACATTTTAAAAGCGACATGAATACATCCTACATTGGTTACATGGGGGAGAGTGGGGATATTGCGGACACCTAAAGGAAACCTCCAATAAAAGTCAGTATATTAATACTAAACAGTTCTCTTTTATTTATTATTAAATTTTGGTTCTTACTCTACAAAAGCAACGTAACAAATTTTCAATTAACAATCAACAAGTATTAATGAAAAAAATACAAAAGTAAACTCCTTCTTCATTATCATTTTCAAAATGTCTAAGATTTTTCACACCTTTTCGAAAATTTTCTTACTACTATAAGTCTTTTTTTTCTTAATATCTATTTTAACATCTTTAATTTCAGTTTTCTTCTTATCTTGTGTCTTTTTCTCTTTATCCTCTAGGTTTTTTTTCTGCACTTTTAGTCAAAATAATTGAATGTTTTTTTTCAGGTTTCGGCTATTTTTTTAGGAGGCTGCAAAGTGGGAATGTGTACAATTTCTCTTAATGACACTAATGAAGGCGCTGAGTTTAAATTAAAAGAATCATCATAGCTTGTATCGTATGTATTTTGACACACATTTGATATGCTCGTATATTTTGTATTCAGGTCTTCGCTAAAATATTCAAACGTGTCTTTAAATTTTTGTTTGTCCAGGGGAAAATTCCCGGCAGCTTTGAAGCAATTTACTGCTTTATCGATGTTAGTTGTACGATTGAAGATCTTTGTGTAAATCCGACGACATCGAACATTGTAATTTTAGCTCCAGGTTGATTGACCATATATGCTTCACATTCTTTGTCATAAGCAGATTTCAAAGGGCAATGGAACGTCCAATCTAGCGGTTGCATGCGGTGAGATGTATGCGGTGACAGGGCTTCCATAAAATTTTTCTTACAAAAATTGTGATCAGCTAAACTAATATGGCTCTCGTGGTTATCCAGAATCAATAATAACCGATTATTGGATGATGGTTTAGCAAACCTTTTGAATTTATGCAGCCAGTCAACGAAGAACTGTTCTGAAATCCACCCAGAGTCAGAAACGGATGCAACCATGTTGGTGTTGCTTTGTTTCATCAATAACGGATTCATGCGTTTTCTCTTAAATATAAAAAATGGTGGAATACGATTACCAACAGCACTGCAAGCATTTATAACAGTGGTCAGGAAACCTCGTTCAACACTAGTGACTTTACCAACTTGCTTCAGGCCTTTAAGCATAAGAATTCTAGAATACCCGTTTCATCTACATTATATGTAGATAGAATTAGCATTAAAATGGTATAATTGCATTTTATCATTGAAATGGTATAATTGCATTAACGAAGTCAAGTTATGAAAAAAAAGATTTGTCTCCTCTTGATTTAATGCTGTTATTCGGCTTAATGATGTTACATCTGGCCTACGCAGTGACATGTCAGAATGTCGTTTCATTAAAGAATACTGCCAACCCATACCAGCCATTTTTGTTTCTTAATCAAAATTGTGTTTTAGACCATTGACTGCAGCAAAATCATAAGCTATCTTTCTAGTTATACAGTAATAACTTTTACACGATTTTACAATATATTCTACCAATTCACATGCTTGATTCATTAAAAACAGGCTTCTTACCACGTTTTGGATCAGTGATTTTGTCTTCTTCATACTTTTTTACTTGGTCAAATAATGTCGATTTTGAAATGCCATATTTTCTTGAGTTTCTCTAAAACTCAACTCTTTTTCTTTTACGAATAACATTTTTCAAAGTTTCTAGGCTATAGGCCTTCTTGGTTTTTTTTTTATAAATTTGTGGGGCATCTGCAACATAATTAAGTCCAATTACATTCATATTTATGGAAATATGGGTAAATAAAGACGTCCGTGATTACCCCACAACGAATGTCCGCAATTAACCCAATCATACCAATACAATTTACAAAATCAAAATGTTAGGTTATATTAGACAAAATTGTTCTTTAATGTCAATATTGAAACTTCGTTTACCTTAATCATTTGTAAGCCAAGTAAGATTTTAGGCAATGCTTAAATCATTAAGGAAACACAAAACCAAAGTTATTCAAAAATAATAAGAAAGCACTGCAAAATCATTAAATTATCTTCGTAAATGTGTAAATGTGCGGCTTACCGTCTTGACAACTATCTGCACACGAAAGATGGTGGACACGAGCTAACAAGATTGTGTGCGGGGTGAGGAGCGGGGGCTAGGCGGTTAGAAAATGATATCCGTAATTACCGATGTCCGCGTTTACCCCACTCTCCCCTACATTTGTTGAAGAGTTTAACTATAAAGTTAATATACAAGCGTAATAAAGGAACACAATGTGCGAGTGAGATTTCGAGCTTTACGGAAAAACCTACTTGCGAGAAAGAGACGCACGTGAATTGGCCGTAGGACTGTTTTCAAACTATTTACTCTCCATTAGTCTCCTGTCGAAAAATAGCTATTTGTTATTTTCTTTTCAATCTTACTGTATTTTATCGGGCAAACAACAGTAAACACGAGTATGTCATTTTTTCTGTTAGACTGCATAGTTAAGTTATGCCTATTTCTTGTCTTACGGTTGTTTGTATCACTTTTCTCCTTGTACATTTTTAAAATTGTCTTACTTACTATTAATTACTAAGGATGTATTAAGAGGTTACACATACATGGTGGTACAATGAACAAGTGCAGAAATATCGGAAAAAAAGAAAATAGCTTTTAAGGAATGGCAGGGCGTAGCAAATGTAAATGCTAGTTTGAAAGAAGAAAAAAAGGAAGTTTACAAGGAATGGAAGAGGAAAGCAAAGAAGGCGGTAGCAGTTGCCAGGGCTCAGATACAAGAGAAGTTGTACGACTCACTGGACAGTCCAAGAGGTCAAAAGGAACTCTACCGAATTACGAAAGAGAGAGAAAGACGATCGAGAGATATAACTCATATTGAATGTGTGAAAGACGGCTCAGGCAAGATTTTGTGCAAGGATGAGGAAATAAAAGAACGGTGGAAGGTTTTTTTGAAAAACTTATGAATGATGAGAATTACTGGAATGATATGGTTCAGGAGGCACAAATAAATAAGGGCTTGGTAAAAGAAATTAGCATGGATGAGGTAATGAAAGCAGTTGGAGGAATGAAGAATGGAAAGGCCATGGGCCCAGATGATATACCAGTTGAAGCATGGAAGGTTTTAAAAGGTGGCGGATGTAAGTGGCGGACTTTATTCTTCAATAAGTTGTTGCATGAAGAAGTTATCCTACAAGATTGGTGCACTAGTCCGCTAGTGCCCATCTTCAAGAATAAAGGGGATGTACAGGATTGCAACAACTACAGAGGGATAAAGCTCATGTTACATAGTATGAAAGTGTGGGAAAAGGTGATAGAGAAAAGATTACCCAAAATCAGTTTGGGTTTATGCCAGGTCGAGGGACAATAGACGCCACCTTTGCACTACGCCAATTGTGCGAGAAGTACAGACGTGCTCATAAGAACCTGCACATCGTGTTCATAGATCTTAAGAAAGCATATGATAGGGTGCCTCGGGAAGTATTGTGGTGGGCCATGAAGAAGAAAGATGTGCCTGTGAAGTATAAGGAGTTAATTCGTGCAATGTTCATATGTCCGATCGTCTGCTGGCAACTCCAACCAGTTCAAGGTGGCAGTAGGCTTGCACCAAGGGTCGGCTTTGAGTCCTTACCTCTTCCTGTTGATAATGAATGCTCTGACTTCGGACATACAGGAGGAGGCACCCTAGTGCATACTATTTGCTGACAACATTGTTCTGGTTGGAGAAGATGGACCTGAGATCCAGAGCAGATTGGAGAATTTGGCAACAGAACTGGAGAATGTTGGCCTGAAAATCAGCAGAACCAATACAGAGTACATGTTCTGCGATTTCGGCGGTCTCTCAAGTCCTGAAGCCATAGCGCTCGACGGTGCGCTTCTTCCAGTTTGCTCCGACTTTCGGTATCTCGGTTCACTTATACAATGTGATGGCGAAATAGATCGGGCAGTTACGCACAGAATTAATGTAGGATGGATGAAATGGCGGCAGGTTACGGGGACAATTTGCGACCCCCGTATTCCCCTTAAACTTAACGGGAAGATTTACAAGACCATGGTCAGACCTGCTGTCTTGTACGGATCAAAATGTTGGGCCACAAAAGGGATGAATGAAAGACAACTGCATGCAACTGAGATGATAATGTTAAGACGGATGTGTGGTATAACGCGAATGGATAGAATAAGGAATGAGTACATAAAAAGAAGTCTAAAGTGGCACCGGTAACCAAAAGCTACGTGGAAACCGGCTATCATGGTATGGTCATGTTATGCGGAGGAATGAAGAGCATGTTGTACGGAAGGTACTAAGTATGAACGTAGATGGTTATAGAGGTAGAGGAAGGCCAAAAAAGCGATGGATGGATTGTGTGAAGGATGATATGGCTACAATGGAAGTTACTAGTGAGATGACGTCTGATAGAGAAGTATGGAAGAAAAATACATGCTGCGCCGACACCAAATAAAATTGGGATAAGGGCAGGAGGATGATAATGATGATGATAGATGTATTAAGAGGTTACGGTGAGTACACCTATTTCATCCAATTTATCCCCCAAGCCCACAAGCCACTTTAATTTTTATATAGGTGTAATTGTTCTTTTCTAAAATACAAATAATATAAATAAACGTTTTCACATTCACACATAGAATCAATGTCAGCTGCTTTTACCCCACCTTAAGATACCATAAGACTATGAAAATAGGCAAATTAAACAAATTTAGCTGTGCTTTCATGTTCCTTGTTTTATTTGAGTATTTCGCATAGTTTGCACATTTGGTAGCGTAAAATCTACATACTACGTTTTTAAGCATTTAAAACTAAATTTTGTATAGTAAATTAATGTAACACATGAGACAAAGCACTGCTATTGACATTAAAAAAAAAACTTAAAATAAGTAAAGGAAAAAAAATATTGTTTGACTTCACTGCCGACTCTAGGTATATTTAAAGATTAAACATGTTTTTCAGATATTGTATACAAGTCTAATTGCCATACAACCAGAAAAAAATAACATTTAACTTAAAAATCTTCCTTGTTTGAAGTCGGTTAAAATATTCTAAAGCTAAAGGGGCATAAGGATTAAGAAAAAACGGAAACAAAAGTGATTGATGTATATTTATATACCTAATGACTTTCTTTCACTTGCATGAATATTAAAATGTTATTATTTCATCTACAGTAACTTGAACCTTTTATAAAATATGAGACGCGAATTTAAAGAAATAAAAAATTTCCCCCAAATTTCCCCCAAGTCTATTTCTATCACAATCAAACCGCGACCTTTAACTGTCGCACACATAAATTCAACTAAAGTCGGGCAAGAAAATGTGGTCTTTCTTGTTAAATCAATTGTATTTACCGGGTATATTCTCGGGAATTTTAAAATAAAAATAATAAAAAGTATTCTGTAATAAACATTTCTACATGATTACTTGATTTGTATAGGTATCAAATATGTAACGCAAATATATATTTAAAATATTACAATACCACATGTCAACACAAATTAAAAGCCAAAAAAAATTATAAGCCTGCGTGTCGCTGTACTGATTTTTTAACTTATTTTAAAATCGTTTCAACTTCAAGAAACACGCTGCTCTCATAGGCCTCCCTTTACTTTCGCCACTCAAACGTTCCTGACCCTTCTAAATAGAGCCAATATCAACTGTCTTCTTCCGGTCATCATCTCGTCAAGCCACCTGATTGGGGAGTGCCTTATACTTATTTTATCAAGACGCGGATGCCATTCGGGTAAATTTCTACCCTAAGGTGTACTCAGCCAGCCCACTGTAACTTCAGTTGTCTAACGGTACGAGTTATGTTGAATTTAACAAAGGAACGAGTTAACTGTTAGTATTTGATTTGCAGTAAAACGGATGGATATTCGAGAAAGTTACGACTTGCTAGTAAAAATATATTTCTTAATAGCAAACTGCCCTCGCTGCGCTTCGGAAAATCTGCGCCTTACGCTAAGAAATAGTACTTACATAATTTTAAGTTTATTTATAACTTTTTTATTTTTGGACGGCTTGCAATGAAACATTCTAAGTATTAAATCATGCTTACTGCAATACGTTAGTGAAAACCAGAACAAAATCGGTTAAGCCGTTTTTGAGATTATCGTGAACAAACGCACGAACAAACAGACAAAAATTCTAACAACTATTGTTTCGGGTTCTATTGCGTTAATAAAGACCTCTAATACTAGTTTTTTTCATATATGCTTAATGTACAGAAAGAAATTTTATTATATGTATTCGAAATGTGACTTTTATGATACTTTAATGAGAAAACTAAGCTGGATTCTAAAAACAGCGAAGGAGTCTTAAGTAATTCTACTTACTTCTACCCTAGCGAAGAAGAAGGATACAAAAGGTGAGATAATTATTTTCATAATTTATGTGCTCTACTACTTATCGCTGATCAAACGAAGTAAATAGTAATTTAGTAACTATAAGTCTTTATTTACTAAAGTTATCACCAAAACCAAGATTTTTATAAGATTAGAAATCTAAAAACAATCTACTTTTAGTTTAAAGGGGTGTCAGAAGTATAAAACTTCTCTGTCAAAATATCTTTAAACCAATCTAAGTCTTTGTACTTATTGGTTTACATATTAACACCAGAGGCCATGAAAACAAATGACAGTACTTCAAAATGACAGTAGGTACTGCAAACAAATAACAAACAAAATACAAAGAGCCACAGAACCATCAAAAATGGCACGATTTTTCTACAAGAGACTTAAATTCAACCGTATAAATTATAGAAGAGAGTGTTTATGTATGTAAAAGTCGCACGGTGAAAACTTGGGAAATTGTGCAAGCAATATTCTTAAACTTAGTAAACAAGCAAAAAATTAACCAAGCAACGCTAAAATTCGAAGAGGTGTTTAATTATTATAAATGAAAAGATAGTCAGATGAAGAAGTTTTTTTAAAAAGCACTTAAATGTATTGAAGTTGTTCAAAGAAATATTTTAATAAAGTTGACTGTTTATTATATAACACCTGTGACACAGAGAATTCTATGAGAGGCGTGAATTTGTGAGTATTTAATACGTATGTAGATGCAAATTATTTGACGACCTACGCTCCCGTTTTGCAAATATAGAAAGATGTCAAGAGAAGTGCTACCAGGGCGTAGACGATCTACGAGAATGTAGTTTGTCTACGACGTAGTAACACGTAGTACGGAATGTACCACTTAATGGTACCTAGACACTGCTGCCCATGGTCATCAGCAAACCGGTTCGCCGTCTGCTAAGAACAAAACGGTGAAGTTCTCACTGGGTAAAATAAAAATGTCACTGAGCGCTTTCTTCGTACATGAGGGGTATATTTGAAAAACTATTACTACAGGCCTTTATTAACACAATAGAACTCAAAATAATAATTGTTAGAGTTTTTTCTGTGCGTTTGATATCTCAGAGACAGCTTAACCGATTTCGTTTTGGTTTTCACTTATCTATTGCAGTAAGTAACACTTAAAATTTAAAGTTTGTTTAATTGCAATCCGTCCATAAATAAAAAACTTATAAATTAATATATGTATTACTAATTCACAGGACGAGAAAAACTCAGTCCTCAAACATGGCAGGTGCTTTTTCTAAGCCCAAAGTAGTTTTTCTGAAGCGGAGCGAGGGCGATATGGTAGTCAAAAATAAAACACGTGAAAATACTTCACAATTTACTATTAGAAAGAATGAACCGTTCTTCTAACGGGTACTCACGCAACTAACGAAGTTTACCGCTATTTACGAGTAACATTGATATTGAACTAGAATGAATGAATATTTATTTGCGGTAATTGGATGTAGGTTCTTAATTGTTATTGATTACGTTTCTCTCCGTTAGCTATTATTCTTGGCAAGCACAATTTCTGCATTATTATTAAATTGAAATAAATTTAATTTGAATAATTTATCAAAATAATAAATATACAAAAGAACTGAGTTAATTCAAGATTTAATTAATATAATGTAAATGTCAATACCTATGTATATAATTATGTCAATCTCATGTCACATGGTGAATTTTTCTGTCATTATTATAGTTTTTTTAATAAAATTCTTAACTGTATAACAACACATATTTCGGTATCACAAACGCCAAGGTCCAGCAAAGATTTACTGCCGTCACCTCATTAATTGTTCAGCAGGATACATACAACCTGGATACCATCAGTAGTAAGAACTAAGCTTGAATGGAGTACCTTACACCCCAAAAACAAAAAGGAACTGGTGAAATTTTATAAATGTTACGAAAATCGCAATTGAAATATTTCGCAGCACGGAGTCGGGCAACTTGGATACTGAGTATGCAACATTAAATATTCAAGAAAAGAACACAATTCATATTCAAACCACGAAAGCAATATCCTTCATCGGTCGCATCGGAGGATAGTCACTGTATCTGTGAAGTGTATTTATTGCATTCTTCGATCTCTGCAGTTAAACATAATTCACGTGGAAGGAGTTCAAAAGAAAGACGAAAAAAACTGCAATATTTAAATAAATGTGAGAAAAGAAAAATTACGAAGAATTCTTGTTAAAGTCGTAATATCATCTTTATCATTACAGCCAATATTGTCCCAATGCTGGGCTCGAGAACCGGGGTGGATTAGTACGGCCTGATAGAATTCACATACCTTTGAAAACATCATGAAGAGCTCTCAGATCTGCAGGTTTCCACACCATATTTTCCTTCACCGACCCAAGCAAGCCATAATTAATTTGTAATACGCACATAATTTAAAAAAAAATGAGTTGCGGGAGAGATTCAATTTCTCGTATCTCGTGCAGGAAACTTACTTATTACTTATTACAAATATCACAAATTCAAGTAAATTGTAACATGATTACTTAATAATTCACTAACGTATTTTACGCTATTTTCTTACCTGGTCGTGCTTAGCAGATGTACACCGAATCTATGATTGAAAAATATATGATTCCATGGAATGTAGTGATAGATGCAGTTATTAATTATTTAATATGACAGAATAAATTTATTTTCTTTCTCTCTCCTCTCATCCTATATAATAATCAAATGCGTGTATGAAAGATCATCAATTGAGAACGGCTCGACTAATTTGATTTAAAAATTTTTCGGTTCGTAAATAACAGGACAAGGTTTATATGAAATAAATTTCTTGAAAAATCTATCAGGCAAGTCGGAAATTTGAATGATATTTTTGTACGAAAATCTCAATTAGATTGAGAATGTGACGTTTATTTGACAGTTCTGTTCCATGGAAATCTCTTCTCGAGAAACTGACTGATCGGACATAGAGGTATAAATAACTGCCACTGGCACTTTTCACTTATTTTATTAGTAAATTTCATTCGTACAAAGCTGCGACGGAGCGTAAGTTTATTAAAAAAAACGTCAAAAAGAACAACCATTAAATTCTGTTCAACAATATTAATAACATTGAAATAACAATTTAATGTCATACATTTAAACCTATATTTCGACGGTTGACACTTGACACACACTAATGACAGATCAGCTTGTCAACTTGACGTCTAGTTCCTTGTGCGTTCATAGGTACCATATCATGACATGATACTTCCGACAAATTCACGCACTGAACTTGGCGTTATTTTCATTTGACACAAACACACATTGGATTTCACGCTTCTGTATCTACGCTGAGTGTTATATTTCATAAAATATAGATATATGCCTATTCTATTTACCTACAACAACACGTTCACTACACCATATCGTCTGTACAGAATAGTATCCCTCACACTCCTTATGTATGCATTATGGATTATAGAGCACAGCCACAGCCATTGCTTTGACAATTGTTCCTACCGTAGAAGCTATTATGATCGACACAATGCAATGTATGAAGTGTGCCTGCCTTTGATCGATACGGGTACAATAGAGCAGGTTCGTTCGCTCTAACTATGAATGTGAAGTAGTACTCATAAAGTTCAGTAACCTGATGTTATATTTCGCTACATATATAATACATTGTCGTCGTCAAGAGAAATCCTTAAAGATCAACTTTAAATGTTTACGTTTAAATTGTAGACTTTTACACAAACAAGATTAAATTATATTTAGCCTAGCCGTTACACCTACGCTATGTGAGGCGTAAGCCGATAAATCCAGAGTGGTTTATACATATATCTCTATTGTTTAGTATATAATATCTATCAACAATTCTGTGTATATATTCTGAATGGTAGTAAAAATTGCATCAAAGAATAAAAGACGAAGTTATTAATAAATAAGAACAAGAAAGAGTGACTTATTTTTAAAATACACATAGATTCCGGTTATTTATTTTTGATTATCAATGAAAATTAAGTTAAGAATAAGAATATGAAATGTTTATGATTTTGCCACTCGTAATAATGCTCCTTAAAACCCTAATGATACTGAAATGAATTCGAATTAAGTAATAAAAACAAATTTGAATGAAGCTCAAGAAAGATATCAAAGGCCGCCCTACATTTACCGCTCTAATTAATGTATTATTATCTTGCCAAGCTAAGCTTTTGATTCTTTCAACCAAGCAATAAAACGTTTAAAAATTGAAAGGACACTGCTACTGAAGTGAAAAAAAATCGAGGAGCAAACCAAACGTTTATCATTTACAAATACTTTTTAGATACAGTTTTGTTATTTTTAGCGCTGCCCTAAGAAACTCCGAAAAGGGGTTTTTAGGATTGTCCTGTACTTTCAATTACAGAGGACTTTGTTTTGCCATTTCATTGACAACGTAATTATATTACATAAATAAATTAATTCAGTTTTAAATAAAGAATGTGTTAATCTTACAGCGCTACCTGTCGGAACTTGATAGAACAATTTCAATTCGATCTCTCTAAGACACTTAAAAGTTAAGGTATACGCAAACAGGGATATATTTTAAAAATGATTACAGCAAAAGTTGTTTTAATTTACCCGCCCGTCACGCTACGTTCCATTCGACATTCAATCTCTGGTGGAACTCTCTACTTTCCCGCGGGATGGAGTGACGTATCGGTGGGAAACGGAGACTTGACGCGGATGTTAATTTCCGATCGGTGCGCGAGTAACCTGTAACGGTACTTCCCTGAATGTACTACGAATACTGTATGTATTCGAATAGCTGAGCCTGCATTACTGTTGCTTTTATATCAACTGTTTACTGACTAATGTCATTGAGTTAGTTGAGCCTTATGTATTATGATCTGAAAGTGTTTAGACACTCGAACCTCCATGCCATTATACATATGTAATTAATACCAAATAGTAACCAGTAAATAATCAAGACCCAATAACACAAATCTAGCTGAGATATAAAAATTTGACTGCCTACCGAACGAGACGTCGATTCCTGTCGGGTTATCTTCGTCCGTGCCACCCGCAGTTATCGGAATCCTAATGCAGAGGTGTGTATTACATTTTGGTGCACATGAGTAGTTCAGAGACCTGATAAGAGATGTTAACGTATATAAAATCGATCTGATATTGGAGGTTTAATTATTATATTTATGATTTTTTGTTAACATTTTCCCGACCCTTACTTAAAACCCGAACTGTGTCTAAAATATTTAAAAATTATGTATTTTTTCAATATAAATTAATATGTAAATAAATAATAAATAAACGTTTACACACTCTCACCCCCGCACTAGAATTTCTTGTGTTGCGGGTGACATGGACGTACACAAATATGACATCACAAACATTCATGACCGGAGAACAAACATTTATCTGTCACATAAATGTCTGCTCCGGCCGGGAATTGAACATGCGACCCCTCACCCGACAGACAGGTTCACTACCATCTAGGCTATGGGGTCGTCAAATACATATATGTAATATAAATATTTCCCATCCCTTCCTATCTCGTTGTTACGAAAAAACCTATATAAAAATCCCTAAATTTCTACAAACAAAGGAAAATACTTGTAATACTCTTTTAATGTGTATCTTGTTCGAAAGAGACTGCCTAATGAGCGATAAAACCACCTATTACAAACATAATTGAACACTACATGTTAACCTTTTATGTGCTATAAAAACTTATACTCGTATATACTTAATGTTATAATAATATGATTAATATCATTGCATAAAGAATAGTATATTATATTTTAGTTTGCATAAAAAATGACGCACTTGAATTTTCTACATTGATGGATATTCTGAGGGAGTCCTCGCAGACAAACAAATATGTGAAGGAGAAACAATAACATGTATGACATAATCACGTGACGTAGACATCTCGTCGACCAGACGGCGCCCACTATACCCCAGTGATTCTGAAAAACATATTCATTAATAGATACGTAAACATTGGAGCGCAATACGTCGGAGAATTTTCAAATATCCAATTTCTATTATAGGTTAATAACAATCAAATCTAACAAATTAACAGAGTAATATAACAAAATTTTATGATTATCATGTTATAGTGTTTTAAGCTATTAATGCTAAAACAATAATTCAAGTAATATTCATATACATTGTAAAATATTAAATTATAGATTTATATGAATTCACTTGGATAATTTATATACTTAAGATGGTACACCAATGAAAAATCGTGCATTCTATGTAACGTAACGTGTATGGAAATCACATTTACTTAAATAATAGTGCCTGCCCTATGTCCATGTTGCGAAACGGGTGACGTAAAACAGTGCCTAAGGTGAGACGAATACACTTTCTGTCCTAACCGCTGTAGGCTCTAGGAGCTAGGCTCTTATAAGTTAGTGCGTTCTACATCTTAGACTTCATCACCACTTTCCGTCAGGTGGGATTGTTGTCAAGCATTAAATTATTCTATGTAAAAACAAAATCTATTATTTTCCACTATTCTGTTTTAAAACTAAGTTGGATTCGTTCTATTGCGTCTCAACATATACCCATCCTAAAAGCTGCTGAGACCCACTGATTCTTAGATACATGAAAATACTCGCAATATTTGCCCTTATATGTAAGTAGTATATTA
The DNA here is from genome assembly GCA_003671415.1 of Megathymus violae. NCBI lineage: Eukaryota > Metazoa > Arthropoda > Insecta > Lepidoptera > Hesperiidae > Megathymus > Megathymus violae. The sequence continues at coordinate 5,663,867 of PDGT01000016.1, read as the reverse complement.
AATTTCAAAATGTGCCTGGAAATAATAGTGTCGAAACCAGTTCTGCGCAGGTTTAATGTTTTGTAATAGCAATGTGTTGTTTTAAAAGACGTTCTGAGGAGTTTCTTTCGCCGTTTTTTCTCCTCAATGTCAAAGCACCTTTTCGAAACGGTAGTAGAAGCAGAAAATGACGTGCATCAGTGTATTTTCAGAATACCTACATATATGATTAAATGATTTTTAATTTGAATTATAACTGTTTATTTTTGATGATTTTCGACAGCTACCGAAAATTATGTAGCTATGAGATAATTCCTTCTCTATTCATGGAATGTTACAGACATTTCTTTCACAACTATAATTTATCTATGCTTCTTAATATTAATGGTCTACGGGACTTTATTCGAATTGAACAATTATGTATCTTTGTAGATATTGCATCGGTATGATGATCCAAACAAATTTCTAAATAGTATAAAAAAGTGAAAACAATTATGGCTCTGGCTATTTTCTATATATGTATAGAATGTACTTTATATATATATATAAATTATACAATACCACATTTACAAAACTGTGATATCGATTTTATAAAATTTGTATTCTTACTATTAATTCAAACTTAAACTTTAACTATATTCAGGAAAAAGATCCTTTTGTATTTTATTGTACCAATTTAATTTATAAACCAATATTTTTGTGAAAATTTTAAATATAAAAAAGTAAATATTTAATTATCAATTTATTCAAAATTATTATATAATAATTATTATAAATTACTTTAGTTTGTTTATTGAAGACTACTCACCTTTCCTAAGAACTTCAATTATGATTTTTTTTAAACATATCATATAATATCTTTAACTGCAAAGGTAATATAAGGCAAACCTTAACATATATGTAGTCGTAAATATTTTGTCCTTCTAACAGCAAATAGATAGTATAGGTGAGAGATATTTTCTGGCCGTCTCTCTCCGTCAAATCAATTCAAATCGTCCGTCAAATTACTCGGGTAGTGCGACAAACTAAGTACGTTTTAAATGATATCTAGACACAGAAGTTTCATCTATGCACGCACAAAAATGTTCCGTATCAATGAACCTTAGCGCACGCGAATAAAGTCGACTTTTACACGTTAGTATTATATAAATGGGTTTCGTAACGAAAAGGAAAATATTATTGGAACTAGTTGGCATAAACCCTGACTGTGTCGGGTCGGCGCCGTCTGGCGAAGACGGGAGCTTGCCAAGTTTATATCTCCAGAACGAACCATGGACGAACAGCCTCAATATCAATGTCAATTATTTTTAAAATACATCGTAGTTGTGTATGTCTGTTAGGGATGCTTAGTACATTTTTAAAATATTTGATGTGTTATTAAGTATTTCACATTAGCCTTTTATATATTTCAATTCATTTGTAATGAACACGTGATCGATTTTAAAGACATTTTGTTCATGTATGTTATTTCGTTTTTTGTAAACGTATTGTACTATTACAAATCGTACGATGAACTATGTTAGGATATAATTTTAATGCTTGAAAGGTTTTTCTACTGGAACAATCAATGATATATACTTTTTATAAGCATGATACAGCAATTTGAACTTGGCCGTGATGCCCAATGTATTAGTCTCGCACAGTGTGAAAGTGGAATTATATACGACCAATGTATAAAGGACATTATTACGACAGCGTCTAGTTGGCAAGAAACATGAATAAATCGGGTCGGCACCGCTTACTGCGACACTTAGTCTTGCCAACATTATGTGGAGTTTGAGACAAATTTTTAAGTCACCCCGTAACACTAAGCTGTTACGATAGTACCTAAGTCGATGTACAGAATGCAACAGTCTTAAACTATATTATTTCTTAATCTATAAAGCCGTTATCCAAGACTACGTATTTTAATTTTTCGATACTAACCTGTAGTGTAGAAAAATATATTATAGTACATCCGCTTGATCGACATTTTTTTCTTCTGTACCTAAGCGATATTAGTTAAATAATATCTATTGCTATTACGCATGCCTACTTTAACTAAAATGTTACACAACCATATAGGTTTCTATTACTGAAGAGGCAAGTGTCAAAAGCCATAATACTGGATATTGGTTACCGGTTTAAAGCTTAAGGAAAGTAGAATGGTTTTCCTGGCGTCTGCTAGTCTAACTAACTATACTTAAGCGCTAACACATGATAGAATTCGGAGCGACCGCAACAACAAACTGAGCGATGTGCTCTTAGTATAGGATGATATATCTGACGGATGGTAAAATAGTAGTGATCGTGATGGATTTTGCTGAGATGCTGGGTACAAGTTATTACTAGTGACGCAGTTATTACTATAACGATTGTGAAATCTTCGGCGATGATACTGTTCGTGAAACTGAGTAAAGCGTGGAACGGTTCGATGGTTTGTCGTAGGATTTAATATGGACGCACCAAGACGTGTTGACAGATCGCATTACTGCTAACAATACTAATATTGGCCACATCAAAAAAATATGGTTCGATAATGAAAGAAATTCGTTGTCGGGCCAGACCCCTATTCGATCGTGTGTCAACGATTTATAATCAGATACATTAGTGCGCACGCATAACAACTTATTGGTTTCAAAGACGCTCGTTGTTGTGTCGATTTTGAAATAAGAATATCTTTAGTTTATAAATATAGAATATTTAATAACACTAACAGAGCGCTATCATTTTAGCCTTACAATAGCGAGATCTATACGTAGGCATGATCTCGATAAAAATACATTGTTAAATTCGTCATCTTATCACTAAAACACTAATTAACTGGTGAGATTATAACTATTAAATCTATACAAATATTGAAAGCAGAGAGTGCCAATTTTGTGACTTAGTGTGTGCGCAGAGTAATCTCATATATTCTAATGTTCCCACGGAATCGAACATGGAACCACTTGCACTTGTTGCGGAAGTGAGACACATGATCAAATTTCCTAAGACCGAAAAAAAGAAACCTTATCTTAAGTAAAGTTTTGTTTAATTTTCAACAAAGGTTAACATAGGTGTAAGATTCGTGTAATTTTGTGTCCGTCGTAAATTATATATAAAATTTTCTTTAACGTCAACTGCTGTCTGAAGATTAAAACTTGACACCATTAGTAAGACTGATCTAGCATTAATCTCTTCTCATTGCTCAAGAGACTTGGCACAAAAAAACTTTCCGCTAATTTGCACTAGAACACTCCAAAACATATAAAATTATTAATTAACATAATCGTGTTTATGTACTTACTTTATGACAAAAAAACAAGTAAAATAGAAACGGTAGCAGCTGCTTCCTGCCTCAGCTTACTTCTAGGCAACATAATCAGGCCACTTAAATGATCACCGCCGCCTATAAACATACAGAACAACAAAGGGAAACGAGTTTATTTAATTGACTGTCCAACCGACCGAAACGTTAAAAGTACATATTCCACGGTGAATACAAGAAGGAGTAACTAACTAACAGCCACTATAGTAAAAATATCTAACACCATATATTTACAATGAAAGCCATACCTCCTAAGTTTCACTACTGTAAAGCTTGATTTACATCAACGATAGTCCAATATAGTATACTCGAATTAATTCACATTTGAATTTCCAGCTCAACTTCTATGCCTCTAGAGAAATTCCATAAAAAGGTTATTTCAAACAGGACCATAATTGTCCACGTAGCATGTTATTTCATAATTAATCTAATAACTAAACTAGGCATTGCGTAATTAAAGTTAATATTTTAAAATATGCTGCTGTTATTTTTATACTTTATACCATACTGAGTTATGTATATAAATATATATATAACCCGCTGTAGTATATATATGTTTGCGTGTGTGTTAGCGCTTGTATAAATTTTGAACAACTTGATTTATTAGTTATATTAACACAATAAATTTGTTTGGTCCAGACAAGATATTTCTCAACTAAAATGAGATAGACGGTGTTGTCATCATGTTAACAATAAATTCTAAATTCAAATTTCACCTAAAACTAAAGTTTTGAACGCTATATCACCAATATATCAGATTAGACAACATCACCTTAGATGAAATAAACGGTACAACGATATTAACATGCTTTTGTATAGTCGTTTTTATGTATCTCAAGTAGTTTAAGAATATTTATTACAATGTACGTCATACTGACTCACAAATTGACGAAGAAAATCATTTAGACATATCAAGAACAAAAATTGTACGTACATTTGCAAATGTTCATTTACTTAGTTCAGGGATCGCGTAGTTAAGAAAATTATATTTTCTATGAAATCCGATGCCCTGACAGTATCTAACAATGGTTATTCACATCCTTTGTATTATTGCGTATATGCCCTATTTTTGTAAAAAACGGATCATTATAGTCTTTGCGCTCCACTATTGATAAGAACATTAAGTAACAGGGTGATATAACAGAATTGTGCGTGTTCGAAAGCCACATAACTCAGTATAATTGTGATTTAGTACTTGTAATTCAGTAGTAAATTTATTCAGGCTATATACTGCTTCTATATTATATTATATGTTTCAAAGTAACTTCTTTGATTGAGTAGGTAGCACTTTTTTTACATTCATCAGTTTATAAGGAATGTTTATAAGTCATCTCGTGTTGGAGTACCAGTTAAGAATTGGGATTGCAGCTGACTTTTTGACCAATATTGCGTCTGTAATGAACTATGTGCTGATTTTACTAGGAGGGTGGAACTTGTCACGCACTTAAAAAAATATGAACAACATTTAAGTTAATCTGGGTGTTACAGAGTCCAATAATCTCCAAAATGAAGTTTAGCAGGGTGCACCATAGGTTTCATCATCTATTATCCATCCATTGACTTGGCTTAAATTCAAGGACGGGTGAAGACTCTTCCACAAGACAACTCACCTCGCCGGTAGTTAACATAATAAATACATTTATGTAAACTGACACTCACCGAAGGGTGGTTCAAAGCGGCAGTCTAGCAGCAAAGCATGACCAGTGGGGCCGGAAGTTCCCACCACCGACCCGCCGCGCATCATCAACTGTGCTTCCAACTCAACCCAACGGCCGCCGCACTCTTGCTGCAAACGAAAATATTCATGAAAATAACAATCATTCTTTTATCTATTGTACAAAAATAAGATTTATTTTGTGTATCTCTATCAATGACTATAATAATAATAATTTTTATATATATATAATAAATTGTTACTATGAAAAAAATCCATAAATGGAATATTTTATGCCAAAAGTAGTAGCTAGTATCTTAGTTACATTATAGAGACCCGAATACAATATTTTTTTAAATTCTTGTCTAATGTACTATGTTACTTACTCATTAACTGCACAAGTAATGAACCGATTTGGTATGATGATAATTTATCATTCGGGTCATAATCAAAATTACTTTTTACGGCGGAAGAACCCCTTAGGGCGCTGCCACACTACTGCGATAAAATCTTTTGAGATATTTCTGACCATCAGGTCGACCATACTCGAAAAAAAAAAACTCCGAATCATTCAGTATGCACTAAATAATCAAAATCGGTTCATTAACAACGTAATTATATAAAAAAAATTACATACACACGAACACAAAATATCGTTCGTCACGAGTTAAACTTTATTTTTAAAATCGGTTATAATACAGCGGGTTGTGCAGCCATCAATGATAGATTTTAAATCCTTTTAAAGAATAAAGCCTTCAAAATTGAAAATCATAATTAAAATTCATTTGAAAATAATTATTATGGATGAGTAATTTTTTAAAGAATATAATATCCCACGGGGATTATTACCAGTGGCAAAAAATATTTTGAGTTTTAAGAAAATACAAGCTACAGAGTTAAAATTATATTTATATAGAATATTTAGAAGATAACTAAAATCTAGTGTGAGAATATTATGGGTTTGTAATCTCCGGACGCACGGCACCTATTTGAAAAATTATTTTACCATTTGTAAGATACGGTACGAACGAAGTGTGGACAGGCCGCTAGTCATAAATTAAAATATATACTTCTAAAGTTATTTAGGAATGCTTATTATACTTCATCTCTTTAGACATCACCTTTATTTCAAATACATTACAAAATCTACTAAAATGTTTGTAGAAATTGTAATAATAGCTACATTCGATGAGTTATCATGCACCATTATAGACCTTAAAACGTGGAATACGAAAATAGTAAGTGTGGAGTAGTCATTTGCTAATGGCAAACACACTCTTTGTATTCCGGTCATGTCCACTCCATATATCGCTTTGTGATTTTTGTGTTCATCGTTAAAACGTAACGTGCGCTCGCTCGTCTGATGCGAACTTTTCGCTTTTCAAGTCGAGTATTTAGTGTAATAAGATGTGATATATTCAGATGATGCCCCCATAGCTTAGTTGGTAATGACCTTGCCCTAATGGGCGAATAATTCTGGGTATGACTCCCGGCCGGGGCAGACATTTATGTGACAGATAAATGTTTGTTCTCGGGTCATGGGTGCTTGTGACGTCATATTGTGTACGTTCATGCCACCCGCAACACAGGGTCTGTGTTGCTGTTTACAGAATTGTAACTACTTTTAGATAGATTGAATTCCTCGAAAAGGTTTGTGTTATCAAGACAGCCATTAATGAATTCTAATAATTTTATATTAATGATATTAATCCAAATCCGAATCAAATAAAATCATGTGTAAATCAATGAATCACGGAATATGTTTCATTTGCCGTAATAATTTCAGTTCTCGAGATTTTCATTTATATTTTCCTGTGTATAAAAATTAAATAACTTTTATCGATTTGTATTTTTGCCTTTTTAAAATTTAAGTTTAGCATTTCTGAGAGACGATTACTACATTTGAGAATTTACTTCAATATTATATCTTTAAAACATAAAATTAGTCTTTTTTATATCGTATTCATCCTAAATCGTAATAACAATTCAAAACTGGGAAAGCCTAAATACATTTTTTCACTCGAGAGAGATACTAAAGAATCAAGTCACATTCATTTTATTTTTTATTCCATACTGAGAGAAACTATGGAATAAAAAGCTTTTGCTATTAAAGAGTCGGCGTTGAACGGAATAGAATTTATGAGGAATTTCAGTCCATAGATATTTTCATAACTGTACAAATGCTCAAATGGAATAAAAACTGTACCCGTATATTTTGTATTTGCATGAAATTATAAATATGAATTATGAATTACAAAAATTATGTAATTGTTGCTGTCAATAAACTGGTATGTTGCTATAAATAAAACTGTTAGTGGTATTTTTAGTTATAATATTGCAAATATTCCTGTATATATATATATATATATAATATATATATACAGGAATATATAATATATATATATATACCACTCGATGTTATTTCAGACGATTTTTTGTGTTTTTAATTTATTACTATTAAAGTATAGGTACCATTTTAAAAGCTCTATTGTACAAAACACATTTATTTAATTTATCTGGGCTTAAAAGTTAATCTTTTCATAATTTCACATTATTTTCATAAATTTATAAAAACATTTGAAACATACCTAACATTAATCATTATCTTTCTTTCTTCTTTACGCATTACCGATGGCTTTGGTGTTAATAACGTCCATGGGTGACGGTGATCACTTACCATCAGGTGCCTCGTCTACTCGTTTGTCGGCTATTTACATTAAATAATTTCAAGTTTGGGTGAAACAATAATTACACTGTATAAAATTATAAAGTTTTAAATTTTAATAACTTCAAGCTAATAATTAGAACCAATTAATCCTGACCACTACGAGTAAACTTTACGCCCAGATTAAACTTTACACTCAGTTTCGTAACTAAATCCAATAATTCAATTGGAACGTGGTAGTTTAATTATTGCAATTCACTGTTGCAGTTTTTAATTTCATAGGAATAGTATAGCTAGAAATAGCTCATCAAAAATTCAAATGTGACATAGTTAAGTCAATTAGAAATGCATAACGGCACTGCGACAGTAGATGAATATAATTTTAATATTGCTCGGACATCGTTTATTCTGTTAATATCTGCCGAAACTGTGTTATTATTAGCCATTTTCCGCAAACATATTATTATCCATTATATAATTTTAATTATTATTCAACGTAAAATCTACACTCCTAAAATTTTAATGACGAAGACAATACTATTTATATATCAATTATATTGTGAGTAATTATTTCAGATATATAAATGCAAAATAATTTAATGAGCTGAGCTCAGAATAATTATAATTTAAGATAATTAGTCAAGGTCAAATATAATTAATTGTGAAATAAAGTTGATAAACTCTGATCCGATACATTTGAAATCTACGTATCAGTATCAGAATCAGAATAACATTATCACTTTACCAGTATTGGCACATCAGTAGTAGGAGCAAAAAATTACGTGCATAAGTGTATTTACAGAATACCTACATAGTTAAATTATTTTAAATTTAGATTTGAGTATTAGATATCGGTAACTATCAATATCAGATCAGTCGTTGCTAACCTTATACCCTCCCACCTGATGATAATTAGCATTGTAGCCTTAGATTGTAAAGCGCAATCACATAGATAAAGCTTATTCACTTTTCACACTTAAGTATTCGGTGAATGTAAATAAATAAATAAATGCTCACAAACTCGCGCCTCTGTAATAGTATTTCTGACATGAATATACACAGGATAGACGGACAAATACTCACGACCTAAGAACAAACATCGATACGTCACATAAATAATTGACATGGTCAAGAATCAAACCAAAAACCCATCTCTCAATAGTCAGCGTCAAGTAAGTTATAACGTATATAAATATAATGTAAAATGTATGCCATTTGAAATCTTTAGATATCCTTAGTCGTGAATTTCTTTATATTAAATAAAAAAATATATATATTAAAGGTATTAAATATATATATTAAAGGTATTAAATATATATATTAAAGGTATATTAAAAGGAATCGTTTGCGTCGAGTAATCAAACAGATTTCCCAAACAGGAATGGATAGGATTTTCTTCAGGAAAGAACAAATGATCGTTTGATTACTTTGCGGAACTTAATGAGAGAAGTCGTTCGTTTCTTTTAAGTAAAAAATATTCTTAGCGTTCTTTAGCTGAGGGTCAAAAACCACACAGACTTGTCTGCCTGCCTGACTGCCTGACTGCCTGACTGCCTGACTGCTATTCGTCAGTCCATATATGCGTTTGTTTGCATATTCACACTCATTGTACTCATATGCTCGTGGTACCTACTCCACGCTAGTGTTTAATCGTCGAATGACTCGGGATATAAATTATGTTACATGTCAATAGCCGTCAAACGACCTGGCGTACTCCCTCATCGTATGTGGTGACTTCCACGCGTGGACATCCGTTGCCCACGAGTGCTAACCGCCACTAAAATATAAACATTAAGTTTCAATGATGACGTTAAGAGCTTTAAAAATGATAAATTAAATAATATTTTCAATGTAAACTGGTTTTAATACTAATAATAATAATATATAATACTATTATTATACACAGAGAGAGCAATGGTTTGTGAATGTTTGTATGCAGATCTCCGGATCCACACACGGATTTGCAACGTATATTACTCCAGTTGGATATAAGCTATATTATTATGTATTTATATAATTGTTGAACCCGAAAAAAGTCGGCGTGAGCCGCTAGTATATAACATATAGCATAGATTTCGATATATGGTATATTTTCTATCACACTTAATTTTATTTAGCAACTTCGTAATACGTTCGTTACTAAAAATTATAATTATATCATTAATTTCGTCTATAAAATCAGTTCCATTTCGCAATCCAAACGACTACGTGTGCTCTGTAGTGTACTAGGCCATTTCTTAAGTTGATAGCTAGCAAACAACCAGACGAACCGCTTAACGGTAAGCGATCACCATCGTTCATTTGAACCATTTTTTTGGACCTGGGTCACAGTTTCATCTACAAAAAATTAAAACAAATTATTAAAATAAAGATTTAACAGATACTTTATTTGTAGCACAAACCTTACCTTCCATCTAATTAAATAGAAAACCGAGCCAAGCTTATAATTTAGCATTATAAAGCCTTAGGTTACAGGTTACATAGCAAAGTCTCCGTAACGTAAGTCAAGGCGGAGTTTCAACCTTGATAGAGGAATCCGGTTATCCACAAAGTAATTGCTATGATCTCAGTTACCGGTGTAGTTGGATTAAACCCAGCCTGCGTTAACTCTAAGATCATTACCTCACGATTGAACGGTAAACGTTCTTGGTTATGGTGTCTAGCAACTACTGTTATGAATGTAGAAATTATAGAAATTTAAGTTCACTTCATTCGACTGGGTAACGATCTTTGTATGAGTGAATCTTGCTGTGAGGCACAGTTTGGAAAACTAGAACAAATTATAATTGAGTCACATAGTTGGTCATCGATTGCATAGTACCACGTTCTATTTCTAGAATCAGGCTTATATTTTTTCTTAATTCTCGAGTGTAAAGACATGTTTCTCTACCATTAATAATGAATTAACTGGCTTTATTTAAGTATCATGACCCATATACGGATTCCCAATTTTCTTCAATTGATATTGTTAATGAAATATGTTTTACATTTGGTAAGTGGTCACCGTCGCCCATTGAACAACAGCAAGACCAAAGGTGTCACTGATGCGCTGTCGGCCAGGAAATGAGAAGAAAGTAAAAAAGAAAGTACTGGCTTTCAAGTCCCCAGGCGGAACACGATGAGTCGTTTGGCGGCTGACTCAAACAGGAGGGTAGTAGCTAGCCAGGCAGGTTTTAATGGAAAGACAATAATGCCAATAATAATATTAATGACTCAATAATAATAATGATAATATAATTGTTCCACGCAGCCCTACCACCAAGCAAAATTTTACTCCATGTATGTACGTTTCATAAGAAACAGGTGACGTCTAGTGATAAGGGTTGCGTTCTATTATTATGAAGAGTTATAATTTTTGACGTGGATGTTGGTACAATTAACTGAAACAATAAGTATATAGTCATATATTTGGTGATAAATGATCAACCGAGTTCAGCAACTACTGGCGCAGTCGGGAATAGAATGGGTGACTGAAAGTAGCAATTTCTTTAGCGCTTCTCTGCTTCAGAGGTCACGTTAACCTGTCGCTTTTTTTCTCGTCAGATAGCAATCGTTAATCCGCGTTGAAGGCCTTATGTGACAAGAACTTCTGACTCTTCGATTGGCTATTAACCCCTTCAGCGATCAGCACAGGAAAAACGTGGTGAAGTAGGTTCAATCTAGACCAGAAGTACAAGGTGTGCCGATCGTGGCTTGAAGGGTAGCGGCCGTATAACATCTGAATAAAATAACTGATGGAGATCTTATTCACATATCTAATAACATGTTTTAAATAGATTATGATATGATTCTGTTCTACCAATCGATAAATGTAAACAAGTCCAATAATTATGAATAATAATGATGACGATTTAAATTAGTAACAGAACAATATTTGTCGGATCTACTTATATTTTTATAGTTTATTGTATTACTAGCGGCAAGCCTCAAGTACGTTCGGTTTAAATACATGTATGTAGGGTTATATGTCCGTATGCATCCGAAGCAATGTACTCGTACCTTTCAAATGGTAAAATAATTTTTGAAATAGATGTCGTGGTTCCAGAGATGACACACACACAAACTTACAAAACTCGCACTCTCTCTTTATAATACTTATTAATTAGATGGTTTATTGGTATAGAAAAAGATAACAAACGAAAGATTTTACATATTTTTCATTTATATACAAACAAAATTTAAATAATAACGTCTTGAATAATTATAGCTGCGTTGAGTAAATTACGTATTTTACTGTGTAATCATAGTAATTTAAAGTGTTCGCATTTGTATATAACTATTACTATTGGGTTATTGTAACGTCTAAAACTAAACTAAAGTTAAGCTTGGCAAGTTACGTACGTAATATATTAAAATATATTTAACGAACATACGACAATCAGTTGCAAGTATCAAACAACCTTAAATTTTTAATCAACCTCAAAGACTGGCAGAGAATTCGGCACCAACAATTCTAACTAGAATAAGAGGCGCTGATTGTATCTGTTATTTTAAGTCAATTATCATAAATATAAATAAAATAAAAGCAAGAAATAAATAAACATTCACACACTCATACCTGCACACTAGAATTCCTTGTGTCGCGGGTGGCTTATACGCACATAAATATGACATAACTAGTATCCACGAGCGGAGAACAATGATTTATCTGTTACATAAATGTCTGCTCGGACAGGAAATCGAACCCGGGACACTTCGATCGACAGCAGGTTCACTACCAACTAAGCTATGGGGTCAAATTTAAATAAATGTGACAATTAAAAACTAATACCTCGTTATAAGCCACGGATGCGAGAGGTAGATAATGGTAGCCCAACGCACGGTCCCAGATGACACCTTTGTTCCACACTTCCACTAGAAGACCCAAGTTGATGTCGTTGATCTCACTGTGAACAAAGGGATGTCGTTAATAACAAAACAACATTTTGTGTGTTACACTCAGCAGGCTTTTAATAAGTGAATTAATAATAATAATTTTTTAATAACTGAATAAGTTCATAGAAAAGTCAACGGGGTGCCTCACAAAAAACAAATTTAGGCCAACACTAGTAACCCATCCTCGCTTTGTTTTGGAAAATTTCGCGGGAATAGATCCATTTCCCGCGATTGAATTATCCTATATTTTGACCTGTATGTTCTAAATATGCCAAGAATTGTTTAAATCTGTTTAGACGTTTTAAGATTGAACAACTTTAATACTTGGACAGACAGACAAAAAAAAATGTTTAGGCCTCTATAATGATAATAAAGTCTTCAACTGCCAGAATAATTTCGATATACGGATAAGCTATCGTTACAGTTTTATTATCTTATATGTTGTTCTGTGCGTACGTATATAACAAGCCGGCATAAAATCCATAGGCATTTTATCAATATCCTAAGCCGTCATGTATTGACGTTTTATAGACTGGAATGCATAAAAAATGCATTAATCATTAATACACATGCTAGGATTTGCACACAAACAACAAAATAACTAAGCAATCTATAACTTTCACCCACCAACTCCAATAAAGAGAGGTTATGGTTCTTACAAATTCATTACATTATAACCTTATAGGTCTTGGTAACCTATTTTACACGACATGTTTTTGGTGGGATTTATTATCCACATTGTAAAATAGATAAGTGGTCACCACCACCCATGAACGCTAATAACACCAAAGGCACACTGACGCAACGCAAGCCACCAATGCGTAGGAATTTCTTCTTTTAACAACCTTCCTATACTTTTATCTTGAATACATAAAAAAGAACTTACATCACTCGACTTTAAAGCAATACTAGCATAAATATTTCTTTTATGTAACAAGATTGTAATTGATACAATAAATCTCATTTCTAAATGTCTTTACATACCATTAATTTTATGGTATCTCAGTCGAATCGTACAAATCTACCAAGACCTACAACATTATATTAATCCAGCCAAAAGCCATAAACGTTATAATAATGTAGAGAGCCTTTCTTGAAGAAATGTTGATGCGATCGTACCGTGTACCGTGTACACATATATTGCACGTAATACTGAAATCTAGGACAATAAGTATAACTTTTAAAATTATCCCGTATCGTCAAATTTCACAAAATTGTCATCAACAGAAGTAAGTCTACACTGTGTATACTATATAAATATACTCTTTAAAATTTTCTAATAAGATTTATGTCAATAGCGAAGCGAGACGGGCCATCCGATGATTAATGGCCACCGTCGCCCGTCTACTTCTGTAAAATCAAAGGTACCACCGACAAGTTGAGACTTAAGGGGCAAGCGAGGATGTACAATATATTTTACGGTTGATTTTGAAAGGAGGGTGATAGGTAATCATGCAGGTAAGAATCCTACCACCAATTAATTGTTTGGTATACGATTAAATGGTTTTACACAGATTATTATCTACAAGACACATCATCAGACCCTGAGATTTTCATGATGGACTGGTTTTGCAATGTTATTGTTACCACAGACAAGTTAATATTTAAAAACCAACTTCAACTTAAAAAAGATGAATTTCCTAGTTTATACTCCTACTTTTACCTTTAGGGGTAGTATTTTTTCTTCAATGTTAAATAGCATCGAACGGGAAATATACCCTGTCAAACAAAAAAGACATTTTCGAAATCGATTAATGACGGAGTTCTGAGGTTACAAACGTTAAAACTAAAAGCCTCTTTTTTTTAAAATATCTTGAAATACGATTAAATTATTGCTGAAGTTCCACTATGTATCACTAACTCCGAGTCATCACCTATGAACTAACAAAGAAATTATCGAAATCCGTTCACAAGCAACGGATGCATAGCTCGATAAACATTAAAAAATTAAAATACACTAACATTTGACACACTTTTCTGAAGTCGGTTAAAAACGCAATATTAATATTACCGACAAGAAATATCTTTAAACATGGCTCAATTATTCTCATCTGTTGCGCAATAATACTGTTTATCTCCAGAATCCATCATCAGATACTCATTGAGGCCTAAACTTTGTAGTTTAAAATATACCTTAGATATATATGTGTGGGGGTGTATATACTAATCGGTAATAAAAACAGCTGCAAATCGATTTATGTCAGTATGTATAATTTTGAGCGGTAACATAAGAATAACCCATATAAATACACCATAAATGATGGTGGGAAACGTGAAAATATTTTAATTTATTCGGACACCAACTCACCCTTCTCTAAGGTCCAGCGGTGAGCTACTCATATTACTTCCCCTGCCAGAGCATATATTACCCAGCTATTAAACAAATCCGTAACAATACGTTACCTTCATACAAAGTTCGCGTCACGCAATAACAGCATGAACAAGGTATGCATTGTTATTATAGCTTTTTTATTTGAGAGCCATAACATAACCGTTTGTAATTGAAAATTTTTGGTCATGACAATAACGCTGCGCTGATAAGACGTAGTTCATTCATCTTTTTTTTTATTCCGTTTGTTATTAAATTGTATAATTTACACTGAGGAGATATGTTATGAACTTACGCAGATAGAAAGAAGCAGCAGATCGGATTTATGTTTGTCTAGACAAACATAATAGAGAGGAGAATCGAAATCGTATTCAGCAAGGCACGTATTTAAGTGACAGAATAAATTTTGATACTACTACTTAAATACCATAATAATTTCGCCTCGTAAATCTGGAAGCCTGAAAAGAGGGAACTATCTTGCTGCAGTATTAGTTATTCCGGGGTCTGTGATGTGATATGTATTTAGCTACACCATCTGCAGTAAATAAAGTAAATGAAAAATATATACTAACAATAATTACAACTTACTCACCAAGAATGAATAGAGATCGGGATTAACGAGTTCAAAGAAATCTCTTGTCTGTACACCACTCAGTTATTAACGACACACAACGATTCACAACGACTTGTGATTTTTCTAATATTTTGGTTGTAAAATGTTTTGTACGCCTGGAAAAATGTAGTTATCCATAATACATGATATCCTAGTGTGGGAACTACCTTGATTATATTTGTAACATGTTGGTTTTCTATATAAATAAGTACATTAAAAATTCTTTGGTTTTAAATTCTAAGTTTTCTTACTATATTTTACATTTTCTATTAATTACTCCATTAGGGTAATTAGCAATCTTTACTTTTTAAAACGTCGACTCGGAATTTTTTTTCCCACAAACCCTATCAAAACAACTAATTTAATTTTTATTATCTTTAGAAAGTAAAAGATTTTGTCGAACCGGGGTTGAAAGGCCCAAGTAATCTAGCTGCTAGAATCAACCTTCCGAATTGTATCCAATAATATTCAAAGTCTCTATCGATCATTAACGACTAACGTAAGCCATGGAGATATTATGAAAACATCCTCCCTCTCACTCTGTACAGTGCCATAATAATTTCAAATACTTCTTCTACAAGTAAATACATTGATATTACACAAAACCTAAGTCTACATAGGGCTTACATAAACCACTTTGCCCTTCGGAACAGCAAAGGGAAACAAATCGCTATTGTTTCCGAACACATTGTTTATTTATGATTTAGGAACTTTTAGAGTATCACATACGTTTATACAGCCTTGGCCAAAAGTATTAGGCACCCTACAACTTGCTGCATATTTCGGGTATAAAAAAAATAAAACTAGTTTTGGTTGTTTCATAATTTTATTTCCTTAATAAATATTAAAAAAAAACTAATATTTTGTTGGACCACCCTTGGCTTTTATTACAGCAGCAACTCTCTGAGGCATGCTGCGTACAAGTTTAAGGCACACGACTGGGGATATTGCATCCCATTCTTGTACCAACGCGTTTTTTAATGTAGCTTTGGATGTTATGCTGTGCTCTTTGATTTTGCGTTTTAAAACACCCCATAAATGCTCTATTGGATTCAAATCCGGAGACTGGGCAGACCAATCCAACAAGTCAATACTATTATCCGCAAACCAACGCATCGTGGTCGCTGATTTATGGCAAGGCGCATTATCTTGCTGGAATAAAACGCCATTTGAATTTGTGTCGCCAAAAATTCTTGAAATTGAAGGCACTAATGCTGTTTCTAGTACATTAATGTACTTTTCACTATTCATACGACCTTCGCATATGAACATTTCGCCGACACCATCCGCAGCCATGCAGCCCCAAATCATAATGCTGCCTCCGCCGTGTTTTATGGTCGGCACTACACAATCTGGGTGATATTCTTCGCCTTTCCGTCGCCTCACAAACGTCACACCTGGCGTTCCAAATACCTGTAAAGTACAAAAAAATAGCACACATTAAAAAAGTTTATACCATTTTAATTTGAAGAGTACTACAAAATTTATCATTGTAATTGTGTAATAAAATAATTAATAAAACTAACCTCGAAGTTAGATTCGTCAGACCAGAGAACGTTAAACCAATCCGTCTCTGTCAAATGTTGGTGTCTCAGAGCCCAATCAAGCCGTTTTTTTTTGTTCGCTTCTGAAAGCCACGGCTTCTTCCTGGCTTTGCAGCCCTTTAAGCCTGCTTCTACTAGCCGCCTTCTAGCCGTTCGAGCGCTGATCGGCTTTCCGGACTCTTCAGTTAAAGACGCAGCTAGCTCCGAAGACGTTTTTTTTCTGTCTTTCAAAGACTCACGGATAAGTTTCCTGTCCTCACGGCTTGTAGTAACTCGTTTTCTGCCGATTTTTGGTTTATTTGCGTGAGTGCCGGTCTCCGCAAACCGTTTGATAGCGGATTGTACTGCGCATCGCGAACATTTTACTAAGTTCGCAATTTCTTTTTGCGACTTTCCTTGCTCGTGTAAAACCTGGATTCTCACACGATTTTCGAAACTAATTTCGTATTGTTTTGGCATTTTTAGTTCAGTATTTTTTCAATTTAATCACGAAACCACAAATGTACGATCTTTACATTATGATTTCCAAATGCAGACTGACCGAATATTACAAATAAACGACCAAGAAAAAGCGAATATTTTATTATTGATGCACCCGATGTTTTATGACCACCAAATATGCGGCCCATTTGTTTTAAATAGCGTGTCATTATACCGGTAATCCTTTAAAAAAAGAATATTACTCGTTGTTCACCTAGCACAGATGTGCAGTAACTTTATTGGGGGTGCCTAATACTTTTGGCCAAGGCTGTATATATAAAAATCCTTCCTACAAGATTTTCCTAAAAACGTACGACAAATACGGGGACTAATAATTCAATTCATAATTATGTTTCTGTCCTAAAATAGAGGCAAAACAATAAAGTTGAACTAATTTCAAATAATTAATTAATTTAAATAAATGTATATTATTAGACCCCTGTGGTATAGTACCAATCGTGGGCAATATTTTCTTAGCCGTATACAAAGCCTTAGTCGTATACAACGCTTCTACCCCACGGGTCGCAAATCTCATCTTTCAAATATTTTGTTATTTATCATAATAAATGAGTGTCGAGGCCCCACAGACAACGCTCCGAGTCTCGACCAAGAAAACTTTGAAAAAATATCCCGATTCGATACTCCTATATTTTTTATGTTAAATATACATATACTATATACTGGTATACTGTTATAAAGGACATTCTTAAACTGTCGACCGACAAAGAAGATTTATGATGATATAATTAATATAAAAGTAATACTGCACCTAAAATATTCTTTATTGCACATCAATAATAGCTTCATAAATTATACGATGCATTTTACAGTATGTGTCGTTAGTCTATTGAGGGTTACTAAATTTTTGTCGAATATGCCAAAGTGAAAACATATTCAAATATTTAAATAAACACTAAAATATTATCTACTGAAGTCGACCTACATGTTACAATAACATGTTACAATACTTAACCTGATTAGTTTTTAAATAGAAACTTGAGTATTTTTCTATAAATATAGGATTTTATTTTAAAAGCTTTCTTTCTATTCTGACTCAATTTTTCGAGGAAACCTTAAAGTCAGGACTCGCATAAACCCCGTCTTCGGGTTTACAAATCACCCAGATACGAGTCTGGTATTGGAAAAGAGTTTACTCGGCCGCGAAAACATTGAGCCAATGATTGAAATACAATAATTTATAGTTCCATGCAACTGCGAATAGATGTCGCAAGTATCGAGTTTTTTTAGCCGCTTGAACAGTTCATGAGTGAAGGTATTTGTATTGAATGATATTATTAAAACGTAACTTATGTCATGCATCATATTATCATTATACATACATCTTACCGCAAGTTTGAATAATCAAAGTGTCGCTTACTACTAGTTAAAGGATTATAGTATAGTAGCTGTGACTGCATATTTAAGTTTAAATAAACAAATAAATATATACAAATTTCAATGCATGAAGTTGAGCGATCACTCCGAGGGTCCCTCGCTTACCAAAGATAAGTAAAGAAAACATGTTCGTTCAAAAAAAAACACTGTTAACCACTATGAGGGGTTATATAATAACCGACAGTTAGCTAGACTTTTGGCGACTACAACTAGTTACATTTATAGAGCAAACATTACCTTCACTTCAACGATATTACTGGTATTTCAACCTACTCTCGTGTTTGTTTGGTCGGAATTGAGTCAAATATTATGCAGAAGGTTACGAATATTTTTGTGTTAAAACTATAAATTTATTTACCACGACGTATGTACTATTTTTTATCATGATAATAAAATCTGTAATAGTATAAAGCAAAAGATACATTACTTATTGCCACAGTAATTTGGATATTGTCCACAAGTAAGTGAGTAAGGAATTAAAAATGTGGCAGTAAATTGTTATTCTAAACTTACCATATCTGCGACTGATTCGATCCATAATAAAGGCACCTTCAATAAAAATAATAACTTCGAATTGCAATCAGTGCATCAGATAAGGCAATAGATAAATCCATGACGTATTGTGACGCAAATACCAATTTTGTTTAGTTTATCGTAAACAGAACTTATCAACTTATTTTAATGAAATCAAACACAATAAAGCTACTATTGACGCCATATTAATTAAATTCCACATTATTACAGTATATACTATAACATATACCTTCTGGTAGAAACCAATCTCCAAAGCCTTGAGCACACGCGCAGGGTTGCCAGTCTCTCGTCCTTAGGTATATAGGATGCATTTGAAAGAGTATGCGCAGGAATTGTACTAAACAATCCGACATACTGCGAGTATCCATCCTTATTTTGCGGGCACTCCGTCTATACGGATATGCTCGGTGTACGTCGTCATTCGTTACGCGCACTGCAAAGGACTGGAACAGCTTGCCGACGTCGTCACCATCGGCGTTCTGCCTACATATAACGTGGGAGTCTCGAAGAGGACGGCTAATATGCATTTATAAGTTCATCGCCACTTATCATAAGATTGGATTGTTGTCAAGCATTTACTTATTTTACGTAAATAATACGCATTATTACATACACATTTTGTTTTAAATACAAATATTTTGATTCATATCGAATTAATCTCTAAAGATTTGATCAAATCGTATATGTATAATGCTTCTGGTGTTTGTCTGGACCTGATAAAATAATTTTATTTATGAAACTTAAGTCACAGTTAATAAATATAACGATTTCAACAGATAATAAAATGCATGGCAAGTTGTATCTGTACGTAAATGTGGTCGGAAGTTTTAAGATTTCGTTACAAGCGGCCTTTGAAAATATTGACAAACGAAGACAGGTACGAGTAGGTAATGTTGAATAAATCTTTTGCCGTTTTATTATCTCGTCTTTTTTGTATTTATATCTTTGGTATTTTACGAGATTTACAATCCCTACTATATAATTTTAATACGCAATTTTTACGGTCACATATTTAACCATCCGTCTGGCTGGTTTATATTATTATGTTATGTAACTCAGTATTAACAACTTATTTTTCAAAACAAATTTGTGTGTGTTGTTAATAATTTGTGTGATGTAAACGTCAAACTAAATAGCCGTAATCAGAAATATCTATTTTTAACGATTCCTACCAGAAAAAGAAAATACTCGTGTTGTACGAAGATATTATATTTATGATTACAATAATGTATTTAAGTCCAATTTGGAATTAAACAATGATAGGTACATGGGACTGAAATGCTCGTGGCACAAAGCATTTTATAATAGAAGTCTTATATAAATAAATAAACGTTTACATACTCACACCCCCGCACTAGGATTCCTTGTGTTGAGGGTGGCGTGGACGTACACAAATATGACATCACAAACACCTATGACCCGAGAACAAACATTTATCTGGCACATAAATGGTTCTGCCCCGGCCGGAAATCGAACCCGGGACCCCTCACTCGGCAGACAGGGTCACTACTAACTGGGTTATGGGCTCGGGGGCTATATGCCTATATGATAGGTTTCAATAAAAATTTTGAATAATGGTTAGATTTTCGCGATAGTACTCTTAGCCCATTTAGTAACGGTCTTGCCTGTTGAACTAAAGATTCCTCTCGATTTTCATTTACAGTGACATTTCAATTCCGTGTTTAAATTGTTTTTGATATCCTAATCATTGGCCTGATAACCGGCATACAAATACCCTAAGACAATATTGTGTGCAACCGATCGCTGCTCGTTTCCTGTTCCTTTAGAAAATTTATTAAACCGATAAAGTAGATTCAACGTTCAATAAAAATGGGGGTTTGATACTAGCAATTGGATTCAAAACATCGAAAGACAGGTTCGAATAAGTCGTTTGCCAGGAAAGACGTCGGACCGGTCCAATTTATTGGGATCCACTCCGGGTCGACCAGTGTAAATGTTTAAAACTAGTACGTGACAACGAGCTGACGACGAGAACAAATGAATTAGTGATATAATGAACCCTTTTCTTGTAATCCAATACTATTTATAACACACCTAATGTGCTCTAGTATTATGTATATCCACTTCAATTGCATTAAAAAATCGTGACCTTAGCAACGAGTTCACTATACCGTACATTATCTTTAAATCAGTGTAATATTTGTTGTAAGGACAAATAATATTTGTATTTAACACCAGGGATGTTATGGCGCTCAGTAACCGTAACCGAAAGTATCGGATATCCGATATAAAAATATATCCGAAACCGTAATCGATTCCGATAAAAAAAGTTTCGTATAATTCCGGATAAGGACAGATTCTAAATGAGATACGTTATGACAGGCTTTCGTCGGCCGAGCCGATACTCTAGTCGCTTCGCTCTCATTTCAGTTATTTTTTTTACCCATAAATAAAATCAAATTGTTTTACCTTGTGAATATATTATTTTTTTTTTCCTAGTCCTAAATCATCTTATATGCTTAACTGAAATTATCTGAAACAATGTAAATGTTGAGGCATGGGGATCGCGTGAATAAACGCCTGATACGATTAAGTAATATATATTTAATTCCATATATTAATTGAGTGATAGTCGACTGCCCGCAACCCGACAATGCGGTGCATTCGTGCATACATACGAGTATAAGTACATATCCATACGTAAATTTACATGTGTAGTCCCTACAGGATAATCCGAAATATTTTCATATTTGTTACCGTAGCTGGAACTAATAAAATATTTTTCATATATCCATATCCATATCCGGAATTTCATATCTACCAAATCCCTATTTCACACATTCAAAATATATTTATATTTTTTACATAATTTCTGTTTATCTCTGTATGTTATAAAGTAACTTGTTACAGGTGATCATAATTATGTTACCATACTAATGTAGCATTACAGTTAAACCACAATTCAAACCCCTTTTAATGAATTACAGGCTCTGAGTCACGGTTACAAGATGTTCTCACTAATCGCATTGTACGACTTCAAACTTCCTAACAAGTCGGATTTCGATAAGGCTACATTACCTTGGCTTACATATAAACGCTAAGATATATAACGCTAAGATAGAAGATAATAAGTTATACATATAAACGCTAAGACAAGTTATACTAAAGGCTGAGGAGTTTAAACTGCTTATGTGGACTATGGAAGCCTCTAATTCTGTAGAGACTTGGGTAGTGTTGAAGTATCTGATCTGCAGCGATACCAGATCCACTGTACATATATCTAAGTGCTGAAGTGACCATGTCAAATGTCTGATTATGCGTCAAAAACAGGACACAGGAGGGTATTATCTCTGTGAAACCGTTCATGGCAAAAGGCATATCGTCATGGTCCGTTTAATTATTATGTCATTAAAATAGGGGTTACAAAGGTGAACGTAATGCCTATTGGCATTCTTTCCTAATTGACTGAAGTTGACTTCAGTTGATTGAAAATAATAATGGTATAACGAATACAATAAACATTCACCATTTAATATAATAAATACTAGTACTTATATACAATAAAATAAACTTATTAAGTTTATTAAGTACCAACATATGTTTATAAACAAATATACATACATAACACATATATTTACATACACTATTTTAAATTTATAAATAAATCTCATCCACTTGAAGAACAAACGTTAAAATTCGTGAATGAAAGAAGATTACATGACATACGTCATAAAATTGTCCGGCTAAAGTAGCAACAATGAAGGATTGAAAAACGATGAGGAAGTAAAGTCATTTAATGATGTCCATGATCAAGTCAATGATGACCTGAAGAAAACAGCGGGTAGCTGTGGATTCAGAGAAGAATAAGGGGGAGCTTATGTTCAGCAACGGATTTTAAGAGATTAATAGATGACAGATATTAATTTGGCATAGAATCATATCTATGGACAAATCCAAAACGATAAAACGAATCACTTTTATCATGGCACAAAAACTCATTAATACAAATAACGACACATGTGCATACAATCCATAGAATCCAGTGGAAATTGCATGCATTATAAAAACTATTTCAGCAGTCGATTACTGATTATCCGATACTGCAATTTTAAAACGTAATAAACATTCACATGGTATTTCGAGAATAAGGGAGTTAATTAGTCAAGCAGGTAAAGAATCCCTATTATCGTACAAGAAGCATCGGGAATATAGTAAGTGATACAAAAAATTATAAGTTATCTTATAAGTTAGTGCGTTCAACATCTTAGACTTCATCACCACTATCCATCAGGTGGTTGTCAAGCATTAACTTATTCTATGTAAAATAAAAACTAGCGACCAGTATCACCAGTAACCTTTGGCCATAACCTCATACGTTGTTTAGTAGGGTGAATGATGAGCAGAAGAGGTTGGTTTGGGTTCAAGGATCGATAGAGCAACTTTTATTTCAAACTTATAATATTAAAGTTAGGTGCGAGATTTTTGTGCAAACTAAATATACTTAATCGAATAACGCCTAGTATCAACACATAACTAAACTTCGATGTCCCGAAGTAAGATAAGAATTAAAAAAAATATATTATAATGAAATTTGTTACAGCATTAGTTCCATGTGTATATCTTTATTTTACCTTATCTCAAACAAATTTAAATTAGACATACATACAAATATTGTAGCTAAATTAACATTTCTCAAATATTACGTTATTGCTCGTGTCCTTTAACAATATTATCCAGTTCATATAAAGGTCGATCAAAAATTTAAAACGATTGAAGCTCTAATAAAATATCGCAAAATTGTTGAAAGTGAAAAGTCAATGTCTCCACATCAATCAATTCAATATAGGTCTTAAATAAGAACCATAAAATGGAATCGTTCACAGCATCGTACGCTATTCACTTGTAAGATCCCCTCAGAATTTTAATGACCTCAAAATATTTCAGTCTCCGCAGCATCGTTTCTTGCAAGTTTTCTTCTTCTTTAGTAGGTTACGCTAATTTTTTCTCCTTATGCAGTACTAATAAAAAAAATTAAATAGAATGTTTTTTATGGCAAAAATTATAAATAACAATAATGTTTACAAAAAAAAAACATCATATTGATTTATGCAATTATGAAATTAAATTAAATTGCATTGGAGTTTCTACTCGTAGATATGATTTATTTATAAGTTTTATGTACAATATATTATATCGTTCACTCTGTTTTTTTTTACATAGAATAAGTTAACGCTTGACAAAAATCCCACCTGATGGAAAGTGGTGATGAAGTCTAAGACGTTGAACGCACTAATTTATAAGAGCCTATTCACTCTCCTCTTGAAGACTCTCACATTATAAGAAGGCGGAACACCGACACGGGCAAATTATTCCAAACCTTTGCAGTGCGCACAATGAATGACGACGCAAACCGCACCGTCCGTATAGGTGGTACGTTCACTACGTAAGGATGGATACCCGCCGTACGTCGAGTTGTTCGATGGAGAAACGGCGATGGGGGAATTACTTCGAACTATCCTCCGCACACTCTCCAAAATGTATCCTATAGAAGACCGAGAGACTGGCAAACCTGCGCTGTGCTCAAGCCTTCGCAGATTGGTTCCGACTAGATCTGGGTCACCAACGAGCCTCTTTGCATACCTGTCCATCAAGTCCTACGCTGATAGATGACATTTGGAAGCACCAGCCCAAATGTGACAATAGTACTCCATACACGGTCGCACTTGAGCTTTATACAGGGTTAATAGCTGATTCGGTGTAAAGTACCGCCGCACCTTCGCAAAAACACCAAGTTTCCTTGCAGCTGCCTTAGCCTTGGACTCGTTGAACGGACCAAAATTAAGGTTCGAAGAAACTTCGACTCCCAAGAATCGAAGACGGTCAGTGCATTCTAGGGATACATTCTGAAAAGTAGGAGCCAAGATGAACGGGCTACTGTTGGCGCTAAACAGACACGCCTATGTTTTTGTGGCGTTGAATTTCACAAGATTGGCATCGCCTCATTCGGACACTGCCCGAAGTGAGAGATTCATGCGTTCTACCATGGCCTCTCTTTACTATATTTCGTCCCTACTGGCCCGAGCATTCGGGAGGTATCTCTCCACTACTGTGCCGTCATCTGCATGGGTCATCTATGGGTATAGATACCAGGCTTGAGCAGGTCATCAATATGCAGCAGGAATAGAGTAGCGGACAGAACAGACCCCTGAGATACTCCAGCGTTGGTAGCCATCGATTGTGATGAACACCCGTCGACGACAACTCGGAGAGATCGTTCGCTCAGGAAGCCCTTTACCCAACCGATAAGGCCAGAGGAAATACCATACGCTGAAAGCTTACTTAACAGGCTAGCATGCCAGGACCTGTCAAAGGCCTTCGAAATATCGAAGGAGACAGCGACCGCCTCCCCGTTTTTCTCGAGGACCTCGCCCAATAAGTGAGTGGCATACGCTAGAAGGTCCGCGGTCGACCAGTTTCGGCGATAACCGTAGTGTCGGTCGCTGAGGAAATCGTTCAGTTCTAAGAATGCCATGAGACGCGAATTCAATATACGTTCCATAATCTTGCAGAGTATGGAGGTAATTGAAATCGGTCGATTATTACTAGGATCGGCGCTGCTGCCTTTTTTGGGCACGAGTTACACGTCGGCAAGCTTCCAGGATTTGTGCACTATCCCAGTCTTAAGAGATAGACAGAACAGACGTGACAATACAGGAGACAACTCGGGTGCACAAGCCTTTAGTACAAGCGCTGGAATTCCATCCGAACCACTGGCCTTTTTCACGTGTAGACACCGCAAGCTTTTAGGAACCTTCTTGTTCGTTATACGCATCTCGGGCATAGAGATGCCGCAGTGAGGTATGTTGTTACTAGCTTCTAGCCATGAATTGTCGGCAAACAGAGACCACAGAGAGACAGAGCCGTATGAGCCAGGGAGCCGTCCGGTTTTACCAGTGGAGGCAGTGTGGGCCGACAGAAGTTAGTCTCAACCGCTTTGACAAGAGACCAAAAAGCCCTACTGTCAGAGCGTTTAGCACCGATATGTTGGATGCGGTTGAGATTCACCTTCTGTAATGCCTTTTTGTAGGACTTGGCAGCGAGATTAAAGGCTTGCTTCTTCGAACTGATATCCGGAGCTTTGCGGTCTCGAGCATCAATCCAAGATAAATACGCCGAATGTTTGCGCTTCTCAGCCTGAGCGCATTTGGCGTTAAACCAAGGGCGAGCTTTGGTCGACGAGGACGTCAGAAAAAGGGATGAAGTAATCCATCGCTTTACGTATCACATCGGTTATAGCATCCGCGCAGCTTGACGGATCTTCAGAAGAAAAGCAAACCCCTCGCCAAAGATAAGATGCAAATAAATGCCGCATCTCATCCCAATCAGCTGACCTGTAGTGCCATACCCGCCGGAGTCGTGTTCAGGGAGGGAGTATTTACTTTTACTCGCCCCTTTCAAATGCAAAGAATAAATTTAGACTGCCTACGACCGTCTACGAAGTTTAATAAACAAACAACCGGTTATTAAGTCACGTTTTATTACAGGAAACACCGACTTATTTACGTAATCAACTACGTAACTTGCAATTGATAAGAGAACGTAATTGGAGAACGATCAATAATGACTTCCTGCGATAGCAGTGCGTATTATTATTATTATCAAAGCTTTTGATCGCTTTAATATCTGCTTCAAATCGCGAAAGAAATATTTGATTGTAAATCTATCGGCTATATTACTATTAAAAGATATGAGCCACGTAAAACAATATTTGTGAATGTTGTAATAAGTTAAATTTCAAAGCTATAAAGTACCCTATTCTGTATTTTATGTGTATAAATAACATTTTTGCATCAGGATGAATAATCGCAGTGCAATGAAAATCAACTCATTATTACTGTTTCTTTACCCTAATGGTTCATAAACGGTACAGTAAGACAGAAAACATTAAAAACTTCTACACTTAATATTACTGCGATATTTCCGGCTTAAAAATTTAACAAGTTACGTTTACAATTAGAAATACGATTACACTGGTTAGTTCATAACCTTGATATTTAGATACAACCTAGTTGCGTCTGTAAGAACGCGATAAACTCAAAACTACTAAACCGATTTTCATCGAGTTTCCACAAGTCGGTAAAGTAATTTACGAGAAAGGTTTGATTGTGTACAGTAATTATAAAAAAATTAACACGTTTAATAAAACGTGTAAAAATTGTTTTGGGTGCAGTTATTATTTGGAAACATCAAATGCTTAAAGAAGAGGCGCGACAATATCTTACAAGTAAAATATAATATGAAAATTTATTTTAAATTGGTTTTCTCAACATATATTTCACGAAAGTCATACTACACCATGGTTCTATCGAGTCTCTATATTAAATAAAACCAGAAAAACACCGGCAAAAAATACCAAAGTCAAAACAATGACAGCATTGGTTTACAGAATACAATATAGTTGACGATGTAAGTATGGTATGTAAGACGTACTCAATGCGCAATAAAAATAAATTCACAATGACACAACCATAACAAGTTTATGTTACGAACAATAAAATACTCACAAAAGGAAGTCTTGCTCCCAACATGGAGTCGGGCCCTTCACTGTCACCGTCGTTGACTTGACATTCTGAAGCTTGAGTGTCACGTATGTGTTGAACTGGGTTGCTGTAATCAAAAATATACCATATTTTAACACGCGTAAGCTTATAATCTAATTCCATGGTACGGCATGAAAAAATTTAAATACTTTAAGCGCCCTTAGGAATATCTCACGTTACGCGAAATAAAAGCAAAACGAATGAAATAATTATACTCGTATGTACCATAAACTTATTTTGTTTCAATAATAGGGTGAAACTGTAAATTCTTAACGAATTAAAGAGAATATTAAAGAAATATTTCTAATATATATACACAGGTTTGGCCTGTGCCATTATTACATTTTGAATTGAAAATATATACCTAATGAAATTTTTAATATTAAAGATATAATTATAGCATTTTTAGCATGCTATAAAACATATACCTATCTAGTTCTACCCTTCATAATTCGCAAACGTACTGTAAATATACTACTACTACTACTATAAATATAATATCCACTGTAGGTATTTAGAATAAACTGCTAATTTTTAACAATGTTTTCTTTCACAAAATCGAGTGATAATTCATTTTAAATAAGCTGTTAATTATTGCAGAATTTAAAACTTGTTCTTCCGAATAGTAGATCAATATTGAAACCACTAGATTATCACTAAATGTAATCAATAAATGAAATAATAATACAAAATATAAATTATATAATTCATATTATTATCAATAAATGTACTTTAACTTAAATACTTTAAATACTTAAATACTTTGTACTGTATAGCTACCAAACCGTCGTAAAATAATTTTACTAGAAACAAAATTAATTATATTTACCAGTGGAAAATTTAAAAAGTGATTAAGTATTACCGAGTAAATAAAATTACTTACTCTAGAGTTAACATGGCTTTTTATGTGAATATAGGTTAACGAGTTAAATTCGTAAGCTACTAGGTCACTGTAAAGTAAAATTTTAATGATAAATAATAACATGTGGCTCTCTTATGATTTAAGCGAATTAGAAATAAATTAAATTAACACGAAAAAGTATAAGTGTAAAACAAGTGTGTAACTCTTACCTTGTATACCAACATAGCGCGCCTTTTTTACTGTAACAAGAGAAAAATAAATTATTTTAAGATACAGATACACAACGCGACACCCGGGGATGTAAATACGAATTTTGAAGTAATTTCAACTATAGAAAACATTAAGTCGATCGATATGCAATATCAAATCTCGAAGTACTTGCTCAACCAATAACACAAAGATACAAATACATACATTATTCATATATTATTTTTCCTTTTGTATGTCAAAACCCGAAAACACTTCAAATAGGTAAACATGGCAACATTGCAGATCATAAACAACCGATAGAAAGCTAAGCCCTATCTGAACTAAACTGTGAACAATTCACAAGTTTCAAGGATGGTTGAAATGGATGCAATAATGTGCTAAGTTTCTGTGGGGTTATCCGATGGAATTTAGATTGTCATTGATCGTGATATATTTTCTTTCCCCTTCTAATCAAATTGAGAAGTTTTTGGTAATGGCAGTTGTTTTCTATTAACGCTTTAACTTTAACAGTAAATAAGACTGATAACGTTTATAACATAACGTCATAACGTGATAAAGTCTGTATGCATTAATGCATGTGGCTGTATTGGAGCGGCCTAGAATACTCCCCCCAATCCCATGCTGACAAAACAGAGTCATAAGAGTGTCATAAGAGGCGACAGAAGTCAGCCTGCTTGCTGGTAGGTCTTCGCGTAAAGATTATATTATCAGTATTATTATTAAATCATTAATATT
Organism: Megathymus violae; assembly: GCA_003671415.1. NCBI lineage: Eukaryota > Metazoa > Arthropoda > Insecta > Lepidoptera > Hesperiidae > Megathymus > Megathymus violae. The sequence continues at coordinate 5,634,142 of PDGT01000016.1, read as the reverse complement.
ATTACTAGTATTATTATCTTTCGTAAAGCCTGCCTGGCTAGCTACCACCCTCCTGCTTGAATCAGCCGCCAAACGACTCGTCGCGTTCCGGCTGGAGGTTTGAGAGCCAGTTCTTTCTTTCTTACCTTCTTCTAATTTCATGGCTAACAACGCATCAGTGATACCATAGGTTTTGCTGATGTCCATGATCAACGGTGGCCACTTACCATTAGGTGGCTCATCTGCTCTTTTGTCGACTATTAACATAAAAAAAATTTAACGCCTTAAAATTGAATTGGACTGACGAACTAGTAAATTAGTTAATGATCCTAACAGACTGTCTGTTCTCTTGCCAAAATGTATATATATATATATATATATATAGTTTTATCGAGTATATTGCGAAATATTTTTACTTAAGATTACATGGATTACACATTGAATGAAATAATATTTATTCGCAGTTGGTTTTTACTTTTCGAACGACAAATTACGCCATCGCTTCAACAAATCCCCACCTTGTGGTCCTGGTAGAAGAAGCGGCAAGAAACTCGCGAGGAGTTTTTTTTCTACTCACATATACATACTTCTGTAAGTTTTACATTTTAAAAAGTATTAGATTCGTTTATTATAAAAAAAATTATGCTATTAAGTGCGGACTAAGAGCTGAGGTGTGGCATAGAACAGAAAAGAAGCGACTAAGTATTACTATAACAGTTGAGAAAAATAAACTTTATCCATATGCCGTAAATTTTAACATCTACATTTTAACTTATTAATATCATTTATTTCCTATATTTTGTTTCGAAATTGTTAGCCATATTAAGAAACATAACAATCACAACTAATGTCCACTCGTATTTCAATTTATCGCGCGTTTTTAACTTTATACACTTAAAATCTTAATTTCATACGTTAAGTGTTGAAATTCCAAAAAATGTTTTCGAAACAGACGCTTTAGATACTTTCCAGCTAGCCCTATTTTTTGTTATTTTAAAATTAGTATCCGATAATTATTACTAAACCTATTTCAAATTTTAGGTTTCCACGATTAGCTTTCTGACCCGTGCGTTGATAAACTTGTAAATCAACCAGTATCCTCTTCCAAATATGTATTGAGAAGATTATCATAACTAATTAGTATTAGAGTTATAATTATTGCAAATCCCTCAACATTTGTCGAAGCTACAATGGAAACTGACAATTCAGAACGATTACCGAACTGTGGTTTGATCAGTTCTGTGTATTAATCAGTATAGTATCTCAGACGTGAAAAAAAAAATAATATTTACACTGTTATTCAAAAAAAGTTTCAATCAAAATATCATATTTTTAACCGCTCAACCAATAGCGAAGATGTAGTACATATTTGTAAATTTTAAACAATTGCTTAAATCAATTCAAAATGTACTTAAACTCAAATATGGTATTTCTGTGAAAGCTGCGCAGTCCATAAATGTAATACTTGAATGTAACCTGAAGGCATGCGATATGTTTAACTCAACTTACCTTATTTACGTGCTACATGATACGTGATCATAATACCATGAGCCACGGTTGCGTGCGACACGGCACTGACGAGAATAACCTTACAATCGATAACATAACCACACAACAGCGTAGAACTAGATTCAAGAATAAACTCTACAAAACATAATTACAGTTCCAACTGCGACTACAAGCAATAAATCGCGTTTTATAATCATGATTGTTTCATTGACAATTTTTCATATAAATTTAAATGGCTATCAAAATTCCTTTATTCAACTTAAGCATAGCATAATTATATAAATTATTGTGATTAATTGCTTTTTGTATGGTATATTAATGTAGTTAAAATAAA
>PDGT01000016.1:5583687-5616089 GCA_003671415.1 Megathymus violae | reverse complement strand
AAATAAATAAATGTTCAAACATCGCATTCTACTTCAAAATCTATAATAACTTTGGAACAGCGCGTAAAATTATATACTCAGTATTATGAATACAAACGCTTGTACCTATTCCTTTTGAAACCTTATTTATTCGTGCAAACACAATCCAGCCGGTGTTGAACCAGTAAAGCTAAATAATTTCTTATTTTATTTTATTCAAAACTTTGCTGCTACTAAACGACTTAAATGGAAATAATAATTATAACATTTTTGGTATTAGCGTTATTTTAAATAGTAACAACTGCTGTTGCTGCTGCTGTAGAAAGATTTAATAGTTATTAATTCAATTAAGTTTAATTGACTTATTGTTTATTTGTTAACAGTAAGCCCTTTTTTATTTTACTCAAAACTTTGCTGCTCCTAAATGACTTTTGAATGGGAACAATAATTCTAACATTTTTTGTATTAGCGTTATTTTAATTAGTAACTGCTGCGAGGAAGAATTAATAGTTATTAATTCAATTCAGTCTAATTTTTACTTATTGTTTATTTGTTAACAGTAAGCCATTTATACTGTGATTAATTTTTGGGGTTAATAATCCGTCCATATAATTTACATTACATGTATAATATTATACGATTACGATACGATACAATTAGATTATTTGGAAGTGCCTTCAACGAAATTTTTACCGAAACCCATTGTAGGGGATGAAATGAAATAAATTACGCGTATTTTTGTAGAAGGATTTAAAAGTTAACTCCCTGAACCAACCATCGCCACCATATTTCTTATAAACATAAACTTATAATCTGGATATGCACATAGAATAAAATAATAATTATTAAATTTATTGATAATGAATATAAATGTAGAATAACTAATATTTTGCTATTGGGTACATAAATTTCAAGTGTGTCCAAATATCTGGTCAGCTTTGCCAATAAAACAGCAAAGAAGCATTATTTCTTGTGACTACTCGTACTTAAATATATATTACATATTATTGGATATGACATCGCAATTCGTATGAGGAACAGTGCACCTATTCATTTTTAATATTTCTATTCTGGTCTGCAATTCCCAATTTTATTCTTTACATGTAAATAAACAAATAAATACTTGTAATTCGTATATGAAATAATGGATGTAGTTATTAATTAAAGTTTTTCCAATGTTCCACTTGGTAGCTGAGAACTAGACGCAGCACATAATGAATGGCCTGAGTTAACTGGCGACTTTTGGCAACTCTCCAAGTCCTTAGCTATTATGTTTTACCAGCATCCTCGTCTCAGTAACAATAAATAATTAATCCATCACGAAAGTAGTTAGGGTGGGTTTGAGTTAGATGAACTATAAACCACACATTTACAGCTATATCGTCTAAAATTGTTCTGGCGATAAGATCACGTAGTCACATAGTCTTAATAAATACATCAGCTCGTAGTGAAGCTATTAAATTATTCAATTGTTATTGGTTCTTTATTGTAACTACTACATTTGACATGTCTGGAATACAAATACTAAACTCGACACTCATATACAAACTCGAAAACAAAAACTGGTGACTACATTAAGAAGTCGGAAAACTCTCGATAGTTAGCCAGGGAAATTTACTGTCTACCATGTACGATAAGCCTAAAGGAGATAAAACAACAAAAGTCTACATGCCCGCTACGTATAAAATACAATTATAAGTAAAATATTTTCTCTGCTATCATGACGATCTCAGTATTGTAGACGAGCGTACTAAAAGAAGCCTACTTGAGAATAATAAGCTAGGTTGTTAAAAATCCTATAATGGAAATCACTTACACGATGCTAATATATAAAACAATATCGTAAGAAACGAGCCTGGAAATACTCTCAGAGATAGCAGTGCAATCCTGCTTGTAGTCCTAAAACTATAAAATTACAGCCTTAGTCTGTGATCCCTTTTACATAATGATATGTTTGTAAATACTTTTTATTCTGACACTAATAATGAGTAGAATGCGATATAACTCCATAGCAACAATGCTCTTTATGTTATCAGCTACCAAAGGTAGTAGTAGGTTCTTTCCGTGACAATTTATGATTAGATGGTTTGTTAAGATATCAAAGTAGGTTTTCAATATACATTAAGAAACTTGTAGTTATTACATGTGTGTTACGAAATTGTATATCTTATGAAACTGTAGCACGAAGGTTTTAAAACATAGTTGAATCTTAAAAAGTATTATACAATTTGCCTCTTTCAAGAACAATTAGACGCATTTATTACCTTAAGCTTTCATTCTCCTTCCCTCACCCTCGTCGTTTCTCTGGTTTATACTTGTCGGTCTCTACATTGTCTAACTTTTATTTATGTTTAATCCTTTTTATGACTAAACGCCTTAAGCCTCTTGTTTTCCAGTTTTCTTTTACTTTTTCATCTGGTTTGACCGAAAGAAATAGCTTAGATATAAGCGATAAGGCGGCCCATTGTTATGTGCTTGTTTGTATTTCTATACTGTTGTACCTTGTAATGCACATACAAAGCCATCGGCGACGGTGATAAAGCAGTATCAAGTTGTTCTTCTGCTCATTTGGCAGTTAATGTAGGCTACATTAGTAAACCGCCCTAGCTTCGCTTCAGAAAAACTACCTTACGCTTAGAAATATCATCTGCATTGTTTTAGGACTGGGTTTTTCACGTTCTGTGAATTAGAGACACGTATCTTAATTCATAACTTTTTTATTTATGGACGGATTGAAATGAAACGAACTGTAAGTATCCAGTGACACTCACTGCAATATATGTATAACTGAAAACGGTAACGAAACCGGATAATTAGTTTCTGAGGTCAGCGCGAACTAACGCACAGACATACATTCTAATAATTATTGTTTTGGGTTCTATTGCGTAATAAAGGCCCCTAATATTAGTTTTTCTCGTATATCCTTAATGTACAGAAAGCGATCTGTTAGAAATTTTTATTATATGTATAGATTACGAACGCACGAACCACTACATATGTATCTAAACTCTAAATACCAGTTTACTCACTCATACATTCATACATACTGTCCACAGTAACTACATACATGTAACTATAACTTGTATCATATTTAGTTATGTTACAATGCCCTTCCGGGAGCACTACAAGTCAACTTCAGCTATTTATTGCAGGAACACATGCCAATTTTCAAATGAGGCTCCAACTTGGACTAGTCGTATTTTATAGCAAATTAAAATAATTACACATTTTCAATGCAATCTGAGAGTTTTTAGAACGGTTTGTAAAGTAGGCAACTTTTATGGAAACTTGTTGAAAATTGTACGCCTTCGGTATTGGCAGTGTTCACCCACTGCTGTAGCAGCACTAATATCTCCTCACTGAATTATCTATAATCGATTTTAAAGTGGCTGAGGATCATCTATAAAAAAGACGATTCGACTTAATAAATCACAAAATCGAAGTTAAATTCTATATTTTTCAATTATAAAGAAAGAATTTCTGCCCGTGGAAAGAACCGCAAGAAACGCACTTTGTAAATTTGCTATAAAAATGGGAGACGTATGCAGTTATAAATTTTTATTTGACTTCTTACTATGAGATTCGTTGGTGGAATGTTTCTAATCGGTCTCTCATTTGATAATAGCTGACATCACTCGCCTGTACCTTATATTATTTTAATTATATCTTTATGAGTTCTACGTTTCATTTTGTAACAGTTGGTTGCAGAAAGTTTTTGTGTTAGCAAATTTGACCGTGGCGCTCCGCCAAACGCGCCCATACAAACTAAAATTGGCTTTGTCTGTCTTATAACAGAAAAGGTGATAAGCGCAAATTATTTACTCAATCATTAACTGTCTTCAGTGCCGATTAAATAAAATTAATTTGGCACAATTAAATAATTCCTTATAGTAAAGGGCTCTATCAATTTTATAGCCAACCTTCCTTACTGGTAGTGCACCCTGCTAAACAACGAACGATGAAAAGATATCTGATGCCTAATGTTTTTTACCATCCAGTTTATTTCCCATGGAACTGACCAGCTATTAACATCTTCGGGAATCAATAAATAAATAATAATAATAAATAAACGTTTACACACTCACACCTCCGTGCTAGGATTCCCTGTGTTGCGGGTGGCATGGACATACACAAATTTGACATACAAACACCCATTACCCAACTGCCACATAAATGTTTGCCCTGGCGGGGAATCGAACCTCGGACCTTTCGCTCGACAAGCAGGGTTACTACCAACTGGGCTATAGGGTCGTCGAGGGTAATTTCGAAATATTTCAAATTAAAATTTTTCGATTGCAATTTCTTGATTCCCGGCTACCTTCTTGGCCAGCAGTACATTGACATTAGGCAATTCAAATGTTAATGGGCGGCAGTAATTATTTTCTTTATACACCCTGAATGCACTTTTTTCGAGTATTCACATAAAAATAAACGAAACCGGAAACCTTAGCTCGATACTCAGGTTTAATACCATCCAATAATAATAAACTGTTCAATAGATACAATTAAAAAACACGGTCCATGCTAAAATTAAATAATAATACAAAAGTTCTCAAATTTATTATTCTGCCCATTTAATAAGTTTGTGTACATTCATCTATCGATAAAATATATATTATGTTCAACTTCTAAGTTTGTGGTACAATAATTATTATTTTTTTTTGTTAATGTCAGTGAAGGAAAAAATTCAAAACTTTAACTCACCTACACACACTACTTCATTTGTTATTCTTTGTTTAACAAATAGTATTGTTTAAACGAGTTAAAATATTTCAATTCCCAAAAAGTAATATCAGAAAATATAAGCTGCAAAAGAGATAAGACTTTTACATAGACGTAGTTTATGTCAGCAAAACATAGAGGACAATCAGAACAAAAAAGTGTACTGATTACGAGTAAACCCCATGCTCTACAAAGCCATTGCAATAAAAAACTTTTTCTATTTGTTTCGTTTCTACAATAACAACAAACAATAATAATGTAACTGATTATGAAATAGAGACGCTATTCTTTAGCTTTCCTTCTATTAAGTGGTCGATAACACTCACATTGGTATAACAAGATAATTAGCCATGAATTTGAAAACTTAGTAACAATGATTTAGATTTAAAGTAATATTATCATTATATGCGTAATGGTTTGGTGCACCTTGTAACATGAATGACAGCGGTCATATGCACACAATACATTTATTTTGTTAAAAAGAACATTTATATATATATATATATATATACGAATTTATATCTATGTTAGGATCCGGTAAGTGAAACAATATTGATGTTAATAACTAATACTCTATTTATAAACCTAAATTGTCGCTATTTTCATAATTTTGCGTAGTCGACAAAGCGCTATTTTCATAATTTTGTGTAGTCGACAAAGCGCTATTTTCATAATTTTGCGTAGTCGACAAAGCACTATTTTCATAATTTTGCGTAGTCGACAAAGTGACGGTAAACACTTTTTCAATCCTTTATTATTTATATTTTTTATAAAATCTAACTTCAAATAGCTGTATCACAAAACTTAGGCATAACATCCGAAATTATAGGAGTAATAATATTTATAATATATATTATTTGCCAATAATATCAAAGTTACATGTTGAACGACATTCCAGATATTGTCCGATGCAGAATATAATTATAATAAGCACATACATACATATAATTTATACTAAAACTCTTACTGCAAATAAACTTAACTCGTGTTAAAAGGACTGGATTGTACTCGTAAGTACCTATTGCACTTATTCAGTAGTATTATTGCCAAATTTTATAATTAAAGAAAAGTTTATTTTTATTTAATATTTTTACGGGAGGTTTACCAACAATCTCAAGCGTAAATAAACATTTATATGTCATATAAATGTCCCGATTCAGGATCAGCTCACAAGCCGCACACTTCCTAGGCAATTTTAAAACCCTCGTAATTTAATTGACCGCAATGTAGGACACCTATTTTATACTGCTATGTTAATTTAACATTAGATAAAATTTTAACTAAAATCTTCACTTGCTGTAATAAAATTGCGATACCTATTGAGGCCAGCAGTGCTTAAAAATGATGATTTAGTTGGAATATATAAGCCTTCTCCTAACAACGCTACGACATGTTAATGATATAGAGTATGAACGGTTAATTTCAGTCAGAGTAGGTATCTACTGAAATAACATCCTCTAACCATATAGGATTTTATTTGAAATTCTCTCGATAACAAACATGATACGAGTGTTCAATTTGATCACTTCTAGTTTATTCTGATTCAACTTAAATGTTACTTCTTGCAAAATGTACTTTCCAGTAAATTTGTTGTTGACAATGCTTTGTTGCAAGATACCGATCTAAATACAATTTACTATGAGATTCTTTATGTAGGATATTAAAAATTCCTCAATTTTAATCTATAAATCTCCTTTGGCCCTAGTATGTTTCATATTACGCAAATGTATTTTCTATTATTTGGATTGAAGTTTTAGTTTTTACAAATATCCGCTCTTCCTATGTTTCTTATGGTAATAATAGTCTTGCACACCAATTTTTAAAATTTCTACTATTAAAAATTACTATTTTGAAAGTCGGTAAGTTATCGGAGTGTCGGATTTTTTTATATAAAAATGTTCATAATTTTTTTATGCAGTATTGTTTATTATTAAACTCAAATCTCAAGTTGAACATTTAAGTAGATTCTTTTCTCGAATACTAGAATGAAAGAAACAAGTAACATAAGATTAAAGGAACTCCCCAAAGTAAACGTTAGTTTCCCGTATTTATGTTAGTAAGAAAGTTTTAATAATAGTTAGTTTTAATAAAACCTAAACTGGCGATTCGTAGACTATGAAACTCGACTTAAAACAATTTTTCCTCTCAATAGTTAAATGTATTTATACTTCACCTAGAAACGGGTTCAACAACAAAAAAGCTTCTCTAATTACTTTATAATTATTGTAACTTCGGAGTTTACTTTGTAAAATACATTAAGATAAAATTTGGGAATGTAAAACTGACACGCAAATTTGTTTTAAATAAAGATAATTTGATTTTATTTTATTTTAATTTATTAGAGTATCAACAACAATTGTCTATAATCCAAGCTGAAGTTCTTACCTGGATTCCGTTTGCTTCTTACATATATCACCGGCCATTTGAATCGAGCTGATTCTCACCTTCTACTTTAATAATTGTCCGTTTCCATATTCTAACGGCATCAACGTTAAGAGACTAGAAAATCATTAAGTATTATGGCACTCTGAGTAAGGTAATTATTTCGTTTCCCGCATCACATTATTAAGTAGGTACTAAAATACAAATAGAACAAAGTTTTATCGTTACGTCGTTTTCGACCCACAATGAGCCCTCAAATAAAACTTTACTGTTTCTACTTTAGACATTACTAAACGGGAACTTTAGAAACATATTAAGAAATACTCACGTAATAAAAAAAGGTACTCATTTACAAGATACTCATTTTCGTACATATTCCTATTATTCCAATCCTTATTATCCAATAATAATAAACGCATACGTACATGTATGCATACATTCATACACTTTAATGTGGAATCCCTGCGTCTTCACATTCCAAATTGCCAAGTTACCGTAAAAGCTATCACACACAATAATAACAGATATCATTCATGTAAAATATAAAGTGTTCGTGTGCCTGTGGGAGCTGTCGAATTATTTAATTTCTTAACACTTCCTGCGCCGGTGACAAATTTAAGCTTAACAAAAAATTAAGGAAGTAAATCTTGTAAAACATCCCCATGTGCCGTCATGTATTTAAAACATACGGATATAGCTTGGCAATGTTCGTGTTATAATGTAAGCTGGAGTAACAATTTAACATTATTTTATTATGTGGTCCGCTTGACGAGATCGATATTTCGACGTAGCTGATAACGGGCTACACGTAGCACTCCTGGGGATCGCACCCATCCATACGAAACCGCCGGAAGGGTTCCCGCTTCCGCTGGAGTTCTTGAAGTCGGATTAGCCCCCTCGCCCATCTGGGGGACGCTGGCTACGAACTTGGCATGGTTGACAGAGGATGCCTGCCCATCGGCGGGGCGTACGCTTCCACCAGGAAACACTTGTTCTCCCAAGTTTCAGTCCGGATAAAAAGGTGACCGTTGAGACCCGAATACCCCACGCGCCCGTCCAGCAAGCGAGCGAGCGTGTTGGAAGACAGGTCGTCGTTGTCATCGGTAACATTATATGGACGACACCCTGTTCGTTTCTTTACACCGGGAAAAGGTCATGAGACCGGCTCCTAATGTACGACTAGTCTTGAAACTAACCCTTTGTATTTTATTCAAAATAATAATATTATGAAGTTCGTATAGCAGAGCTCATTAAAATAAAACAAATGCGGCTTGCTATGACGTAAATACGCAGCCGACCTTGAAACAAGGTCGAACGAAATTCACTCCACTCGGCACTCGGCTCGTTCGGTCTTACCGCTCGCCTCCGTTCGCTAACTGATTAACGAATATGAGATTGTTGTATAGAAAGAGGGCTATTAACAATTTGTTGTTTTACAGTATATGCACAATATAATAAATAAACATAATATAATTTACATTACGTAAACTATAGTTGTGAAAGAGTGAACAACTGCTTAGATACTACAAAACACTATAAATTGTAAAAGTACGCACATAAATAAATACAGTGCATGAATATAAAATATTAAAATGAAGTGTCATTTATAGTAGAAATTTTATTTTTTCAATTATTTAATATATAATTAACTCGTCTTTATGTGTGGTTGATAACAGTGAAAATAACTTTGTAATTAATATACACAAATAATTTAAGATTATTTTCATAATGTATTTTTTAAATTCTCTCGCGACCGTGTACTTTAAAACTTATAAGCGTAACAAAAGTTTTGCTTGCCATATAAGTTTAGAATTTCAAAAGTAAGTATAAAATAGCATGTATTTAACCTGCAAGAACTCGTAAAACATATTATTTGCTACGCATCTGCTGCGTATATACCTAACGTAAACAGAATACATTAATTTTCGCACCGAATATCATGTGTCCCTTCAATGGAGAAAATCTCATAGAGGACGTTGCGGATGTAGCTTTAATATTAAGGGCACAATAATATAAAACCCACATTCAACCGAATACTGAAACCAATGCTCCTTGTACTCACATACATTTTCACTGCATGTAATTGAGTTGAGGAAGAGCATACTCTACTCCGCTGATTATGATTTGGTGGCGCAGTTAGTAGCTAATCTAAGTTCTGCAATTTCTTACAGTACACGAAGATCTCTGACTTCTGACTGAGACTATCATTTACCGGAACCAGTGACGTAACGTACTTTTGTTTCAAAACATGAAACACCGACCACACTCGCGTTGCTTATACGTCGATCAGCTATAATTTCGAATCACTTACTTTCCTCATCTTTATCAAATCACCGAAATGTATGTGCAACATTAAGTTTTGTGATCCAATGTAGCGGACAGTCGTGAATTCGTGAACACGTAAGTAGGGGTCGGTAATGTTTTACCGTGTCTATTCTTAGTGACAGACGCTGGAGAGTAAACACAAATATAGAAAACAATGGCTCCCATCGTTTGCCGCCTTTCATTATGAAACAATACATAGAACTCAGCTACATACAGAAGGTACTGTGCCGTCAAGTGGCTGTCGTGTCTATTTATAGCTCACTGAGGTTTCTGAGAGAAAACTGACACTCTTCTAACAAAAACCGCAATCAACGTGCAGTTCTTCAGACGTATACGTAAAGGATACTTAAACAAAAATAACTATTTAGGCATGCTTATAGCAAACTTTTAGGAATATAAATGCCTCGAATATTAACCAAACTTAGCAGCCGATATAGGCACGAGTGAGTTGCAGTGTTTCCTTTACTCTAGACATCCAAATTTTCCGAGCAAATTTTAGAAGATAAAATTCCCAGCTTACACGATCATTTCCCTACCTAAGTACCTTAGTTTAATTAGAAAAAAAAAATTGGAACACAAAAAGTATATTTGCAAATTTTTATAAAATTAAAAACACCAGCGGTTCGAGCTCACTTGAGAAAGTCACATTCTGTAATACACTGCACCAGTGCAATTTTGTAAGACGTTATTACTCATCTAACGGCTAAGTTTTCGCTACATATGCTTAAACTTAGTTATTGATCTGTCGGGTCTTTCACAAAATGGAAAGGATTTTTCTCAAAATTTAGCTAACCCAATCTAGGGACATGCAAAAATACGAGACAATATCCGCCGATATGTTGCTGGTAATATAAAAAGCATAGCATGCGTAACTACGAATATCGAACGTAATTACGACCGACTGCTAAGACATACCGATCAATGAGGCCATAAGTAGATGTGATGCTACACTTAAGCCGTTAATGCTTGACTACTTAACGTTACTATCAAACGATAACAAACAAGATTCACAGAAAAACTTGTACAATTTTGCTATTAGCGATCGGCCTAGTTTCTGATTTATCAAGGAAAAACTAGAAATAATTTTATTCCGATTATTGTCAACAAAGGAGTTGGGGAACGTTTATGTACACAATTAATATGATTTTCTTGTTTACGAGCGAAAACTGATATTGCGAGCGACGGGACAAACAACCGCTTGAATAATACCCACATTATTTTTATAAAATATAACAATATCCAAGATAACCGAAAGTTGTCACAATTAAACTTTTTGCTTAATCTATGCGTACAAATTTTATTGTACATCATCATACAGAGAATAATGAAATAAAAAGGTCCACAAAAACTTTGATTAAAATGTAATACATAAAAAAGAAGGAAGAAGAGTGTAAGTATAAAGTCACTTCTTTTTATAATAATGATACGACGTGTAAAATAAAGGTTTATACGGAAAGCGGGTAGCCCTGCTCCATTAGCGTGCCGTGACTTATGCTGTTTATGAACGTTTTCGAAATTATTTGTATTAATACATTATTTCCCTCCCAATTAGTTACCTACTAGATAACTAGATGTTTAATATATTATATGAATGATAAATTTATAGAAAATAATTTTTTTAAAATTACTAAATTCAGTAAAATGACTTAACACTGAACAATTCGTAAGTATATTAAGATTCCCTTATTTGATACACCAAAGGCATCACCGACGAGTTGCAGTAAAGAAGGAAGCGGTAAATCAACCCGTTGTCCCTCGACATAGACAGGTGTAACTGCCACCGGAGATTGTTTGATTGGGATACAGAGCGACATCCGTTCCAGTATGTCATTTGAATGGGGATTTCATGCCGAATTTAGTTCACTATTAGCTACAGTTTCTATTCCATTAACATTACAACTTATACAACATATACATTAGATCCTACTTAGGGATAAAAGGTAATAAGGAGGCTAACGTTGAAGCAATGGATTAAGAGTTAATCAGGGGGAATCTAAAGAAATTTTTGGTAGAAGTGTTTATAACATCTTACCAAGTTATTCGAACTTTTATCTAAGTTTAAAAAAATATCTTATAAATAATGGAACATATTTTTTCACTGGCAATAAGGATTTTGGGTAAAATCATTCAATGTGAAGCTTTTCAAAAACTCTGTTATATAAACATGCAAATGTTAAAAATTCAAAATGGGAACTAACAATTTTGAATGGGTACATTGGACAATCCCAACTGTGACACATTTAAGTTGAGAACATCCACAATTTATCGAAGTAATCCGCTTGTTTCCAGAAGGAGAGATGATCATTAAAGATGGCTTATAAATTATACAGATACCATGAGGATAGGATTCAATACATCTTGTATAACCCAACACTGACACAAAGAAGTTTCTGTGTAAATTTATAAGTGTAGTCATTTGAGCGATCACATGTAATACTTATTTTAACTAGTATCTAATACGACAGACAGTGCAGGTGTTATGAAAAACCTTCAAATAAAGAATATAAAAGCAATTAACAAGGATTTTGTAAGAGTGAAAATATAATTAGAGTGATACTTACGGTTTTCATATTTTTATGTCTTTCATGATGTTTTTTCATCCATTTAGATAAAAAAACATACAAAAATTGGAATAGAAGGAGATAGGGTAAATTTAATTAAGGCGTGGAATACAATGATTAGTTTATAACAGGTAATAACAGTAACAAATTCAGTGGGAGAAGATGTCGTGCGTGTCGTGTGTCTTGATACGTACGGTAGCTGAAAACGTAAAACCAACTGAACTTAGACGACACGCACACACACCTGTCATGAGTGAATATCAACTGTCAACAGTCAAGAGTTTCTCCCCAAATCCGCAATTTCGGCGTTAGGGATGAGCAAAAATGATAAAATATCGATATTGCTTAACCTAAATCGTTTTTTCCATATTATCATACACAAATTATCGATATTTTATAATAGAATGGCTTGAAAGGGACACGTATTGAAAGGGACAATTGAAATAAATGGCAAAATAAAATCAATTTCTTGTAAACACTATTGTTGTTGTATAGCAACTCTGATTCACATTCGTTCGCTTCTAACATCACACTCCTGTCTTTTCAAAAATTGATGAAGCCGTGCGAATATTTTTTTGGCATTGAAAAGTATTTTTTCTGTCATAATTACGAAACGCTTTCTTAAGTGCTGTGATTAATTATTTGGTTCTTAACCACTATTTATAAAAGGTTGGAGTCTTACATATACGATAACAAAAGTTCAGTAAACTTCATTTTAAAATTGTATATTTTGTGGTTATGTTTTCTATATCGAAATCATATTTATGAAAGGGACACAACAAATGGTTATGAATGGGACACCCCTTTCACATATTATTTTATGTAACCAAATTAAATAAAAAAAAATATTTAATTAACATAAGAGCTGTATTTATTGTTAATTATAAGGAGACTGTTGATTGTGTTTTTAAGAAAAGATTATTTTCAAGTTCGTTATGTCTAAAAAACATTATAATAATGTTGATTTCTGTTTAACTTACATATAATACAAACAAAATATTACACTTACTTTTAAATTTGATTTTTAAAGATATATACGGATACAATGTCAAGAACTCCAAGGAATTACCGATAAAGCAGCAAGCTCGCGTCGTAACCGTTATACTGCGTTGCAGCAACACATCCGATATTGCGGAAAATCCACTTGTCTGTTTCGACACGTACAGCATTCGGAGGGTAAAACTCAATTACCTAGTAATATCCAACCTTTTTGTCATTCATAAAAGCTACTTCACTAAAAATTTGATTTACTTTATTGGCAATTATTTAAATTTTTCCTAATCAAACTTCTACGTGTATACTAGATTCTGCCAGCGGCTTCGCAGGAAATTATTATAATTATTCGTAACAGGGAATGTCTAACTCCAGCTCTATTTAATTGTATTTGATTTTAACTCGTTTCATAAGATTTTAAACAAGTAGGAAAACCCCATCAAAATCGGTTCCGTAATACTACTACATAAACTACTTCAATTCAAATAATTGTGTTGTGAGAGTTACTTGAAAGCTTTCCTTCGTATTTTACACTATTAATTATTTTTCAAGTCACCCATACTAATATACTCGCAACGCCCTAATAGATATTATTCTTTAAATTAATAAACTCAATAACGTCTTTACCATTCAGAACGAAAAACGTAGTCTATTTTTTTAAGCAAAAGAATTTTAAACAATCGAACTCCGAAAAAAGAAAATGTTGTTAGGATAATTGTTTTAGCAAATTCCTGTCCGATACATCTAATAATCTGTAAATTTTTACTTACAAAATTATGCCCTTGTTTTTCTCATTTCATATGAGTAAAGATAAGCAAAACTTGAGTGAATTAATTCCAGCACTTATTTGATAGATTTACAGACAATTAATTCAGCCTACTTCCCAATAAAACTCATACAATACCCAATAAATTTGCAGAATAAGATTCTTGGCAGAATATTATGATTGAAACGGATGTATAATCATTTTTCTTCTCTGAATTCAATTATATTTTACAATATTACGCTTGGTTTATTTAGGGTCTACTATGTGGTTTAAATAACACATGCTGTAACGAAATGAGAAAATCCTGTTAAAACAGTAACAAACCGACAAGCTACGCTGACGGGTAACAAATTGGTCACATGACAATGACTGGTCACAATCGCCCATCTAAAATACCAGGGAAGTAACCGAAGCGATGGCGCATAAAACGGAAGCGATAAATCCGCTTCTAAAAGGTGCTTTTTGTTATACTATCCATATTATTTGAGCGGCTGATAAATATTGTGTATTTCTGGAATATATTCCACAAAGTATTAATATAAAATTTTAACTTAAAAACGTTTTTGCAAATGTGTATTTCAAAATGGCGCGCTTCTCTCGGTGTTTATCGGCCGCCTTCGTCTACGTTCGTCGATTAGGCGGGAAAAAATATATTTTACAACTAGGTCACGACTTAACATTAATTCGTGCACTTCAAAACTTTCAGGAATTCCAAACAACTCCTTCTTCTAAGGTTATAAAACCAAAAGTTGGTGTTGGTCACGGCTTCTTTCCGAGATTCCAAAAATTGCTCAACAAACAACTTTAAAGCGTAATCACGTCTCACCTATCTCTCATTGTAATTGTACTTAAATAGTTTTATGGTTAAATATCTTATGTTTATTATATATATTGAGTTTGAGTATGATATTGGTGTCTATTTCTTATGTTAATAACTGACGAATAAGAAGGCTCCGTAATGTTAACAGGTTGTCGCCGCCCATGCATATTTGATACTTCGGGAGCGTTATTGACGCCTTGCCGACCAGAAGAAAAAAGTTAATTAGCTTGTTAATTAAACATCAAAACGCAAAGAAAACATCACAGCTCTTGTACCGTAGAAATGATGTGAGGTGGTGAAAAGACCAGTAGACTCCATTGGACTTCCAAGACAGCTGACACCATTCATCACTTACTATACGATATGAGTTTTAGGGCACAAAGTAATTAATTTTCTTTTTTTATTCTGAAAAAAAAAATCATTATTATTTATTTTTATATGAAAATAAGTATACAGAGATTTTACAAATTAATTTATTTTGTTTTGTTTACTTTGAGCCTTTCATCTTATTCGTTATTCTTAGAAAATGTTTTAGAATTGATTTTTTTTCACTTTAACTAAGTTAATGCTTGACAACACTCCCTGACCTTATCCTTACTTGACGGTAAGTGCTGATAAAGTCTAAGATGTTGAACGCACTAACTTGTAAAAACCATTCACTCGTCTCGTGAAGATTCGCACATTGTAAGAAGGCGGGAAAACCGAAGCAGGGAAGTTATTCCAGTCCTTTGCAGTGCGCACATTGAATGACGACGCAAACCGCGCCGTCCGTACAGACGGTACGTTTACTACGTAAAGAGGGAACCCGCCTTACGTTGAGTTGTTCGATTGTAATGGAGGAATTATTTCGAACAATTTCTGCGTAATTCCGTTCAGATTTAGCGACTACATCTGTCTGTGCAATATCATAACTTAAAAAAAGTATTGAAACCAAAATACATCACAACACACGCACTATAATGTGAATGTGTAACTAATTTGAAATTATTAGAATAGTATACCACGAGTTGACTGCCACATTTAGATTATATTTTTTTCATAATAACTAGAGCTAGGAAAAGTAGACAGAAGATCACTTAATCCATCATGAAATACAATACAAGTGAAGGGGTCCAACATTTAATACTGTGGCGTTCGGAAATCATAAAACAGAGCACGGCTGAAGCTCAACATATCTCACGAGCGCATCCCCGCCACTTGCAGGCGGCTTGAATCACGATATGCGACGCGTGAGGAATATATTACCGTTCTCGCCACTTGAGCTAACCCAGTGTCTAACGGTAGTACAGAATATCAGAAGTATCGCTGTGCGGGAATCAAATGAAACCAGGTAATACATAATTTAAACATCAGTTTATTGGTATACTACGTGTTTATTAAATCGCCAATTCATCGCAAGGGATAAACAATACAAAACGGATGGCAGGTAGGGTGTATTGCTCCTTAATAAATATTCTTGTTCCATGATTTGATTTGTTACTTAGTATATATTTTTTTTTTGTGTTTTTCTGTATTGTCTCTAGTATTTTTAATGTTTCTCGCTCCAAATAGCTTAATTATTAACCACTAAAAATATTAGTGGAAACTCTATTGATGTGTGTATTTCTACTATATTCTATCTATAAGCTTAAGAAGACGTTGTCTGTTTCCCAAGTAACTAAAAATAATCCTTAAAAAATTAGGAATCGGCAGCCGCTATCGAGGTCTTCTTCAACAATCACTGACATGTGATAATATATCTTTTCTAGTGCAATGTTCTGTGATTCAATTATTAGCGGCCCACTGACGTAATTGAAATCAAGAGTATTTCGCCACGTTGAGCCAATGTAAATTACTGGGGATTATTGACCAAGCAGAATGTGGAAGTTCTCATATCATCCAAGGGCCTTCCACTTAGCTTAAAGACAGCTATTTAATAACAACAGGTACGACCACCAGCTTCACATTCTTCTGGTGTAGCGTAGCCCTCAGCAACATTTTATTACCCGCTTCTTTAACTATAACAACTATCAGTACACATATGTACATATTTTTGCGGTACCTCGCTGCTGTATTAAAATGAGTAACCGTGTAACTGGGGGAACATCTTTAACGAAGGAAATTTTCAACTTGCAAATTAGTATCGTAGCCGTGCTACGAAACATTTACGTTTTTGTAATTGATTTGCGCACATCGTAACATACTTTGTTAATGTGTTGTCGTTGTTTTTTTTTATTTTATATTCCTACGCAATAAGGTGATTGCTCTAATGATGGACATATTACATAATGATCTATGGCATAATTTTCGTATTAACATTGCTTATATTTTTTTATATTGTCAATATAGAGCTATTTACTAGAATCGTTAGTTGTATAATGAAATCATCGATAAAAGTAATGCATATTAATATTAATGTTTAATATTAATATGCATTATTTGCCGCGGAACATAACGTTTTCCATAATGTATAAAGTATTTGTATATTTTATTAACTGTCATACCGTTTATTTACACAATTTATTGTAACTTTAAATCAATGCACAAAACTTTACATAAAGTATAACTTGATGTGGTTAATTTATGATTAAACAATTATTAATGGAACAATTGCAAATAAATTGAACTTCACAGCATACGGGAAGAGTACTTTCATGATAAATAGCCTCTACCTGTCGCCCGTCTAAAGAGCGAAAGCGAATGAATTGCGTGATCACTAACGAGATTTACGAGCGATTGGAGTTGCTAATGTAAGGTGTTTGATCCACACCAGTCTTCGAGATAAACTTACGTAACTTCAAATATTATATATTTATTTATGTTGTCAACAGTGAATTATATAATTGCGGATGTAACCCTTTAGACCATATGGAGTATAGGGAAATATTTCCTGGAATTATTTCAATCCGCCCTTAATCCTTACCCAACCCTCCTGTTCGTAGTGCACTCTGCTGAGTAACGGATGAGGTTATGGCGAACGATCCCTCCTATCGAAGGACACTGAACTCTGTACTACCCAATTTAATCCCGACGCTACTTGCATGAAGACAAGGTAGTTTGCCCGCTAAGCTATCGGTTCCTCCTTCTAAAACTGACGTGAAATTTTTCTCTTTAGAATATTAGTATAGATTACAGTTAAGTTTCAAGCGGTCGGATAACTTGTCTCAACCATTTTTAATCATAAAAATATGATGCGGTAAGTTATGAAGTAATTAGTTTATAATGGACATGACGTTATATACCCGAGATGCCTAACAAGCTTTTAACCATAATCACCTCACTTCGCCTTGGTACACATACAGATCTTCAACATGAGATGTAAAAGATATAAGTGAAAAAAGTCGGTAGGGAAATGGATGTAAAATTTAAACGCGTATTCTATAGAGGTTATGAACTACAGTAACACAAATCATGAAGTAAATAACCAATGTTGTGATATCTTCGTTTATTATTCACGTTAATGGTATAAGCGAGTTCGCGCCTTTAGCGAGTCACGTCTCGGCCATTCAGTGGGCCGAGAGGCGAGATATGATGTGTTATAGCTGGTTCAGTTATCGTGAGCAGATTTCGATTTATCCCGAAACTTGTTTTATTCATGACAACCAGGGTTTCACAACCTATTTGCAAAATAAATCTTGAAATAAAAAGTCATAATTATATCAATCCGTCTTCTGTAGTTATGTTTTTGCCTAACAAAGTCGACTCATTAATATTCTGTTCGTTAAGAGAACATCACACCAAAAATATTTAATGTAAAATAGGTTGCCTAAACTCACGAGTTTTTAACACTTCATTGTTAAAAAGTTTTAAAATTTCATGAAGAATCAAGTTCCCAACTCTGCAAAGCTTAACTCTACAATCTTGACCAACATCATGGTGAAAAAGTATGGCTTGGCAGGTTTGCGGCCGTCGCGCAAGCATTCCAATGAACTTACTTATATAATAGGAAACTAAGTATTTAGTACCTTATAATAGTTTTATGAAACGAATTTATAGAGTAACCTTTCTCTCACTTGAAAAATGTAGTGTAAAAATAATAATCCATTCAAAATAATTTTCCTATAATCCCTTAAATTACACTATTTTAATTTTTATTCATTTATATTATTATATACAACAATGTACAATTCTTAGAGGGTCATATCTCATTGTAATTATATGCTAATTGACCGAGACCCACTGGAAAAAGTTACAGTAATGTTCCGGGCGGTGCTAGCCACGGTAATGTCTACCGCTGCACGCATCGACTATTTCCACACCGCTATGTGGAAAAAAGTGCGCATCCCTGGTACACAGGTGCAGACCAGCTTCAATGCTCTCATGGGGATAATCGGATTATCTCAATATCCAACACGGAACATGTAAGTCCAATCGCCTTCAGTTCCGCTTCCACTGAACGTCTCCAAATTTGTTAAAGACAGTCATGTTTCTTATGGAGACCATTCCATAGCTTGTCTAGGAATATGGTTGAGAGCTCTTTTAAGGGTGTGGCCGATCCACGTGTACTTACGACGCCTGTTCTGGTAATCGATCGGCGTTTTATGACAATGGTCCCACAGTTCCTCATTAATAATATTTTCGGGCCGCTGAATTCCAAGTATCCGTCCTAGGCATCAGTTTATGAATACTTGGATCCGGTGCGTGATGTTTTGGGCACCATATTTCGCGCCCATACAGTTTGGATATTAGAGCGAAAGATTTTAAATTTCACTTTCCAAGTCAGCTTCCTAGACTGCTATATAGATCAAAGGTAAGTAAAGATCGCCCGAGCTTTCTCTACCCAAAAAATGATATTCTATTCAGTCCCTGCAGTTTTCGTCATGTAACTTTTTAAAATTAACGGTGGTGGGAGCATAACACTGTACTATGATAATCTTACGTGGCTTAGAATAAAAGCAGAGGGTTATTATGTGGTCTAAAATCGAATTCCTAGTCATTAGTCTATTCTTTACAATACCAGAAAGGAAAAATGGCACGCCCCGTATTTACAGACATCGTCTAAATTTTCCTTGCCTGAGTAAAGAAAAGTCTTGGATGTTCTCTGCTCTTCGAATCCATTCATTCGCATTTCACTTTCGCTGAGAATATGAAATTTTTACTTTAGCAATTAGCCGTCTCCACTTGTTCAGATAGCGTCCGCACAGTCCAAATAACTATTCGTATATTTTCTTGCTAAATGATCGGTCCCGTTATGTACTGTTTCGGCTTTGTGAATCGTATATTTTCGGAGTAATAGAAAAAGGTTATGAGTTCGTTATGTCCTAGTCAGCCGACCGAGCTACACTCTAAGAGTGCAGACTGCCTAGGTTTAATTCGGGTATCGCCCCTAGTCATTAGATTTAGTTTTAGTTCGCAGAACACACCAATTTCCAATGCACCGCATCCTTTTCAACTACAGCACAAAGGTGGGGACCTCTTCCTTAACCGGTATTAAGCCTACAAGAGATAAGTACCAGAAGGTGCTCTGGTTACTTGCTGGTCCATTGTTGCACACTAATAGGTCGCCATAAACTGCCCGGTGAGTTTAAGTGAGTTATTAATATCAATTTGACGAAGATCCCAAAAAGAAACATGGTGAAGATGCCTTGTATGCTGAATAATTTTTTCGTAGGTGTTGATGTCTTTTAGTCAAACCTTATAGCCTAGTGATCATGCCTACTGAGCCACTAGTCCAGGGTTCGATTTCCATACGATGATTCGCGTGACAGATGAATGTTTCTTCTCGATTATTGGCTGTTGTTGTTAGATATTTATGTGACAATATATTCGTATCAGAATAGTGCAGGAGTGTATTTATGTATTTGTTTACATGTATTCTATTTTTAGGTAAGTTAATTTCAATACCAATTTTTGTGACTGACATTTATTAAATGTCTGTCAAGAGATTATATATAAAGAAACACTTAAATATCCTTTTCGGAGATCGTATATTACCTTACTCTTAAAGACAAAATCCCACTCGCTTTATAAAAGCTCTAACAGTTTTCAGGTATCGCAGTGTTTAGCGCTAATGCCTGACGAGTCACGTCCAAGCTATTGAAAGGGCGCAGAGGCGAGATATGACGTAAAATGGCGAGTAATGCTTGTAGACATATGTACGATATTTTTTATGTCATCAGAGCTCATTTATCTTATTCGTAAATGCGGCGTAGTCGCTCTGCAGTACAATATTATCATCACCAGTAATTTTAAATTATCTAAAGTTTCGTCTCGTATTATCACTCGCACATACATGCAAATTTGTTCGAAGTTTAACAGCAAGTCGATGATGGCATTGGTGTAGGTGGGTGGTGGTGACCACTTCCACCGCCACTTACCATGACATGGCCCACCTTATGGGCCGTTACTACTCAAATACCGTACAAAACATATTTCATGTATTAAAACGAGTATATTATGATTACCAATAATAAATATCTTTTTTCTTTTTACAATCAACGATAATCATTGCACGATTTCGCTGCAGATTAAATAAAATCAAATACATTTTACAATAAAATAGGGTGAGTATTTCATACATTACGAAATAAAAACTTTCAATTGCCATAGCAAAAAGCTCACAGCAAGGGTAAAGTTTATTATAGTTGTAGTTCATTAGTTTTTTTTTAATCTCAAAGTTTTTGGTCGAAGTGTTCTTTTATGTTTAATTGATCACCAAAAAGAGGTACATAATTAACCTATTTTGAACGAAAGGTTAAAATTAACCATACATTTAATTTATGTCATACGTCCCTTTTAGCTTTCGATTACGCTAAATCTTTTGTCATCCACAGAACAATTACAGTGAAACTACATAAGTGCGAATCCACTGACCTATTTGGCTTTGAAATGAAACGTACGGATAACACAAAGAATGATAAAGGGAAGCCCTGAATACGAAATGCAGAGTCAACGCCACTTCTGTTATACGAACTACGAAATAGACGACGCTATGATATGATTCGTATTTTTAACGGACTTCAAAAGTCGAGGTGGTTATACATTTTGAGCGTGGCTTTCTTTTTATGTACGTACAACCATAACACTGTTGTTTATAAACCGTTTCCTTTTTAGTGTCTAAAAGATGACTTTACATTGGTGCCCTATAAATATGGTGAGGATCTAATGATGGGTGCCGGAGATAAACGAGTGGAACTTCACAGCGGATATCAATATATTCAATATTATTCAAAGATATTTGCTGTTGTAACATTAACATTAAAATTTTAGGTCAGGAAATGCAACGTCCGTTGAGAATCAATCAGAATAACTCAATACCATTGTAATGTTATAAACACATCAGACACACGGTCACACATGCATACACCGAACTCAAGTACACCATAATACAACCACACCAAAATCATACCACTTCTCAAGTAATAAGAAAATTCACCATACTGGACCATACCACATTACATACACCTTTGCTATGCAAGCGGACGCTATTTGTATGTAAGCACAGTTTTATTCACTATGACAGTTTGTCATCCATCTCCACCATCTTCGTCACGGCCCCGACGTAGCTGCCAGCGACACCACAATTGAAAAGTGATGAACAATGATAACCAGATTGTGCAGCTTTTATTCCTATTCATGAATAACACAAAAAATATATGCTTTAGATAGCTGTTTAAGACTGACTTTATTATTATTATTTTTTTTTTATTAAATTTGATGTAGTGATGTTGCTTGAACAATCGATTAAAATATCGATTTCATTAATTTTAATTCATCAATTGTCCGTCAATATATACTTGATCTAGTCTAGATTTCAGTAATCGAAAATAAGACTACAAAAGTAAAAGATTGATGAAGCACGCCAGCTCAATAAACTTTTTTCATATTCATTAGGCAAAACGTCAATTATTGTGCCGATGGAACGTCCTTTTTGCGGCTTAATTAAACCAATGACTTTGATTTATTTTTTATTAATACTGAACACTACTAACCTAATTTCTAAAAATATTGGAAACCTCGTACCAGGCGAGAATGATTGAAGGCTTCAATTCTATACCTACTTTTACTTGTACAATTGATTGCTGCTTATAAAAATAATAAATTTACCGTTTTTAAGGCTATTTATTAAAAATTTGTGAATCTTGGGTTCTTGGATGTTTTATCTTACTCACGGAACGGAAAGGGATATAAGCGAATTTGTTAAATTTCGATCGTACAAAAGTCCAACGAAAAGTACAATACTGTAACAAAAGGTCAAATTGATCGACACCTCATAGCCAGCCTTGGGGTACAATCCAAATACTCGTAAATAATCATAAGACAGTTTGCCATAATCTTTCTAAATTTGTATCAATACTACTGAATACTATTTACTGGAAGAATAAAAGAATAAACGCCACCTAACCAGAAATTTACACTTAGATGTTTAGACCCCCGCGCATAGGATCCCCTAATTCGGATCATCTGTATGGTGTTTGGCATTACGCATAATGAAAACATCGTAAACAAAATATTTATAGGTCACAAACATACTAATCGATTCCGTACGAATCTTACGCTCGGTGGTAGGGTTACAACAAACTATTGCATTATATCCAAGATTGGTCTAATCGAACTATAAATCATCAGATAAATAAAAATATAATCTCGTTAAAATTCTTCGCTTGTATAATCGAACGTTGTTTATTAAACATAACTCGACTTGTGGCCGTGATAATTACACCAATTACCGCCTAATGCGCCTCGCGCCCTGGTGGAGCTTTAATGGAGTCGGAAAAATATTGAAAAATATCTGCTCTGAAAACACATACAATTTACTAATGTTTCGAATATAATGGTTCATATTTCAGTTATATACTGTTATAATAATAAAATAAATAAAATTTTAAACACAGTTCCAAACCCTAAATGATTTACATTTTATGTAATTGACTTATATTCGTTATTTCACTCGAATGACAAAGTTTATAAGGGGATAAAAAACATAGGCATGGGTTATAAGATTGTTTCTACCTATTACTACTTATAATCAGATGCCATCCAAAGGCATCCTTATACGTTTCTGGCCAAGACTGAAGCGAGGGACCTGCTTATAACTGACTCTCCGATACTGCAACCAAAACATAAAAAACCTTTCATTTTGAGCCACTTGAGTTTTTTGCGAAAGTGAGACACATGGTCAAATTACTTAAAAATGAAAATAAAGCAGACACATAAGTTGTACAATCCATCAAGCTTATTTAAAATCCCCTTAGTACCATCGAATTAGCAAGCGTCAGCGCAGTCCAGAATCGGGATGTAACGGAGTTCCGTAACCGTAACCTAAACTATCGGATATCAAAAATAAAAATATATCTGAAATTGTAAGCGAATCCGTTAAGAAAGTTTCGAATAATTTCGGATAAAGGCAGGGTCTAAATACACGTTATGCCAGGTTGTCGCCTGCTGAGCTGATAGCTGTTTTGCCCTCATTGTTAGACAGTTTTTATTTTTACATTTTTAAGGGTATTGTTCTTTTCTATGGTTGCAATACTAGATAATACCTAAATATAAAGTCAGTGTTACCTTGTAAATACATTATATATTTTTTCCGATTCCTAAATCATCTAATATCCGTAACCGAAATTAACCGAAACAATTGGATAATCCGAAATAATTTCATATCCGTAACCGTAATCGAAACCGGTAAAGTATTATTTATATATCCGTATCTGTGCCCAGATTCGAAATTTCATATCCATAACATCCCTAGTCCAGAATAGATAAAATTTGTGTCTGAGCTAAGGAAATTTTCAGAGGTTCTTTCTTACCTTCTTTTCATTCTTGACCGACAACGCATCATTGATACCTTTGGTGTTGTTGATGTCTATGGGTGACTGTGACCACTTACCACCAGTTGGCTCGTCTGCTCGTTTGTCGGCATTTAACATAAAAAAGGCAGGATGGTGGAATGGGTGGTAAAATTGACTTTACTGCTGACGTTGTTAATATAATCATCCCAATTTAAGTAGGTAGAAGGTCACTTGAAGGTGACACCAAGATTTTTAACAGTGTCCCTGAAAGCGATTGTCAACTATGAGAGGCGCAATCGACGATCTGCCTACATACAACATCAATGCAATGTTCGTTACCCATTATAATGGTTTGTGATTTATTGGCATTAAGTACTATTGAGTATCGACTCACTGAAATACATCAGCCACCTCCGATGAAACGTTTAAGCATCACATATATACGTACCTAAATGAGTAATTACTTACGTAATTAAATTAACTTAGGTTTTAAATAAATTACCTGAGTTGAACAAATAAGTGTACATGAAACAATCTCAGTGATAACTTCGATGTCCACCCACGCTAATGCCGTCCAGCCTACGCTGTTAGCTCAGAGCGTAATAGCAAACGTTCAATTAAGCGATTAAAGGATAAAATTACCACATAGTAGTGTAGTAATATGTGTTTCGCAGTAGAAAGATAAGTTTTTTATTTATTGTTAATGATAGACTTTGTAAATGGAATGGGTACTCACGTTTTTTGATTGATCATAGTCACGGACGTACCTGTAGGTATGTATCATTTATAAAGTAAAATAAGGTTTTTTTTTTTAAATTAAATGGTCTTAAAAAACAAACAGATAAACAAGAAATTATATTTAAAATCTTAAATAATTTTCAATGAAGTCTGTTAATAAAATATTATTGTATATGGCAGTTTTTGAATTTTATCATCGCTAAAAAATATACGTTTCATAGAGTTACTTATATCTCCGAAAATCCGTTGTTTTGATATAGATATTTATGTTCCAAATAATTAAACAAATAAATAAATTTACTGTTAAATCATAGCTTCATATTTTTAATTATCATGATTATATAATCCATTGTATAGATTCATAAAGCGTGTATTTATTAGAAAAATGTGAAGATTTGAAGACCAAAAATCACCGTTAAACCATACTTTTTTTCATTTAAATGCCTTCCTATAACACCCTCCTTTTTATTAAGTATTCGTTCAATATAATCTGTATTTATCAAACTCCGTTACAGTTTCTTAAATGACAGACAAAATACTAAAGAAAATTTAAATTTGAATTGCTAAAAATACCTCTGTTATGAAGCTTACAAATTTTAGTTACGCTTTTTTTTATTTCAAACGTTAAAATGGGGCAAAACGTAGAGTATCATCTTGTCACTGACCCACTGGAGCGTGACCTACCGCGGTGCGCCACGGCCCGGCTCTTTATAAAACAACGGTGGTTAATTCAAATTAAAATGTAAAATTTTGATGTTAACATTAAGTTAGTAAAACAATTTGTTTTGCAGTGCAAAACAGGGGTTTAAACCCATACATCAATTGGTTCCTGTTCACTGAACGATGGAAGAGGTGATGTCTCAAGGTTTATATTGAAGACGCTAGACCCTATAATATATGGTGGTAGAGTTCTTTACATGCCTAGCTAGATTCCATTTTCATAGTGCCAGCCCTGAAATGTGTTTAACGTATTTCGGTTGTGGTAACACGGAAATAGTTCAAAGCGATATCTCCTCTTCCTTCATGACTGACAAAGAGTCGGTGATTCTTTTGATGTTGATCACCATTTTCCATCAGGTGAGATTGTTGTCAAGCATTAACTTATTCTATGTAAAAAAAAAATATGGATGCCCATGGGCGACGACAAGAACTTACCATCCATCTGAGTTATTTGACAGTCAACATAAATAGTTTCGATCGCTGCAGAAAGCGTGTATAAGTTGAATGTTTTAACGAAGAGGAAATCTTCGAGAGATACCCGGCTTCCAGTGGGAAGAAAGGAAGTTTTAGTCGATAGGTTGGGAAGTGTTCCAACCTATCGACTAAAACTTCCTTGACAGCCCTTTCAGCGCTTGCAGGAAGATCTGGATCACAAGCGAACACACCGTTGTCGCTCCTGCATAATATCCAACGAATTGTTAGGTCTCTTGCTTTGCCTTTCTTGTTCAATATGACAGGCTTGTTTCATCGCCAAACTATTTTATCTAAACTATCTGATTCGGTAGATTTTTAAACCAGTAAAACCATAATTCCTCAGTGACAAAATATTCATCCGAGATAAAAAAAAAGGGAAACGTAGGATTCTGTACGATCAATTAATGATCTTGGTTTGATAAATTAAGAGACATTATAGGCTTTATAGGCAGTGCTAATTTTTTAATCTCTAGGATGACAATTTATCATGCTTAATAGATTCACTACTGGCAATAATCTTTCAGGGCATTGATTTATATTGCGTCTGAAATGATAAATAGTCAAAGCTAGGTGCCATTCTGTCGCAGAAGCCGACAACAACAAGACTGATCAGCAGCGTGTTCGCTAGTTCTGTTATAAATACAATAAATAAGAACTGAATTACCTACTATACCTGTATAGCCTATATAAATATTAAAAAAAGAGTTCTCAATTCGTTTTTTTTTATATCTGTGACCTCAGAACCCCGTCAGGTATATTTAATTTATTTTTTGATTGAATTTAAAGTATTTCCTATAATTTACGTTTGGTCCCACTTAAATTGGAATATAAACACCTGTAAGAATGAAAAATAGGAGATGAAACCAAAAAGATTCACATCCTTCAAATTTAAGTCGGTACTTTTTTGGTAAAATACTTGTTATAATACGTCATTTTTTCTACGATATCCAATGTAACATACTCGGTATCATCGAAATTATATTATTTTATACTTGTCAGAACTTTGTAATAGATCCTCAAAGTAGGCTAACAAATGATAAACCCAAGATAGGATCTTTTTATGTCTATGAGTAAAATAGGAATAAGCTTTTGTTAAAGTTCGAAGGTCGATTTACGTTTTTCACAGCCTACCACCGCACTTAAATACAGTGACATGAAAGAAAACCAGACCTTTCTCTCTTGGGAAATCTACGTTATGCCGCTTAAGAGAAACCAGATGAAATATAATAAAGGTAACGAAAGTAACGATCGATGAAAATTCATACTCCAAAGAATTGAACTTTAACTATTAATAAAGTTAGACATAAATTAAATAAACAATTAATTTAATGAGCCACTTTTTTGTAAACATAAATTCATTTTCATAAAAAAAATCATAATATCCAAAGATTGAAAGTTATTAATTTCCATTACCATCTGGGGACGATTTCTTTGTTTAATAATTGGATAAGTTTATACACAATATATTTGGAGAGTAAAAAAGTATCAAAATTGATAACGAAATCAATAATAGGTACTCACTTTGTCAACAAAATGTTGTCTAGTTTAATACAAACAAGACTATTATATCAGACCATTAATTTTCAACAGATTAGTCATTACGATTAAGGATACTGTGTTGTGAAGTTAGAACAGACAAAAAATAAAA
Source organism: Megathymus violae (assembly GCA_003671415.1). Classification (NCBI taxonomy): domain Eukaryota; kingdom Metazoa; phylum Arthropoda; class Insecta; order Lepidoptera; family Hesperiidae; genus Megathymus; species Megathymus violae. Next base: position 5,588,251 of record PDGT01000016.1, on the reverse strand, counting down.
TTATAAAAATGATTAAAAACAAACAACCAAGATTTGAAACCAAATAAATAAAAAAATATATAATAAATAAATAAATATGAAATATATATATATATAATAATATAATATATATATAATCTTTTGAAATAAATATTTGTCCCAGTAAGAAATGGAAAATTGAACCCTACGTTGCTGTAGGTAGAGTTCTGACTAATTGGGCTCCAGGCTAAATCGTATTTAATAGTAATCAGAAAGAAAGGTTTGAAAACTATCTCTCGTCTCACTAAACAGATCGAAGATTGTAACATCACATATTTAAAACATTTAACGTGAAAATATATTTATTTATGTAGTCATTATTGTTAAACCTTTACAAAAGTGGTACTATAGGTACAATGGGCGCCTTAGCGCATTCACACCCAACCGTGGATGTTTGTGACAAGTTGCGGTATACCTATACTCATTATTTGATACACATATACATTTCACTATATCTAATTATATATATATATATATGTATATACATAAACATGTACTTATATATTAAATAAATCGATTGTTCCAGAGTTGCAATAGAAATAAATATAACAATAAACAAAAAATAAAAAATATTGACATTATATATTAAAAACAAAAACGAAAGAAAAAGTATAATTTAACGGATGTAATATAATTAAAAAAACAAGGAAATAAATGAGTATTGCAAAATAAAACTATTTGAATTAAAAAAGACCCCTCCTAATCATAAACAAAATTTTATGAAAAAGACTACCATTATTTTTTGTAATAATGAATAAATCAAAGTAGAAATGCGTACTTCATTTTATAACTTTATTTTATAAGAAAAGATCAAAAAAATAAACTACGTAAAAAACCTGATCTAGTTTTTTTCTAAAGTCGGATTGCATCGAAATGTCTATCACGTATGTATGTTTCGCTGCTTGAAAACATAACGATGTTGCTTATTCTCTCCTACCTTAAGAACAATGTAAGCGCCAGTGAGTAGGCCAAGTTGGTAATTATGAGCGTGAAAGCTTCTAAATATTGTAACACACTCGTACCACTGTAAGACACAAACAGCTTCCGTGCATTGTCTACGCATGTCAAGTGCTTTACCGCAGTATTAACTAGTAGATTGTTTAGTGTACTTAGAAATAAAATACACACATTTTATTTGACAATTCTTGACTATAGAGTACAACTACTTTATACATTATACAGTCACCCACGCGACAGTTTGTTAGATATTATGCAATAAGAAACTTAAAACAGTACGCTTAAGAATATTCTTACTCAACTACCTCGCTTTAGTGCAATAGAAGGCTTACATAAAGTAACAGTGCTCGCGGATTGTTGCAAAGGAAATTAATACTAATTTAATAATATCAGGTATTAATAGGGAAATATTAATAACTTTCATTCAAATACTACATTAGAATTAGTACCATACAGTTCGAAGTAATAATAAATTTTCAGTTCATTAGTAAGTGTGTTCAGTATTGCAAAACGGTAGTCCACGGGCCGCTTTCGTCCGTTGCGGGAAAAGTTTGTACGTCGCTAGTAACGAGTTTCTTCACCTTTCGATGGTATCTAACTTTTAATCAATAAGGAAAACTGGATGTATAACGATAGCATTAGTTTCATTAATAATGTTCATTCGGTTATTAAGCTTGCATTATGTTTTTTTGATTCATTTTTAATAGCCGGCCAACCAAAACCACCTCACGGTAGATGATGCTGGACATACACAACATTATATACGTTACCAAAACCAAGAAGAAAGCACGTCACTAGTTAACTGACTCTCCAATGTTGTAACTGAAATATATTGAAAATATTCCGCGGTCGACTATCGAGGAGGGTCGAAGCTTGCCAGGCATACAGAAAACATTAGCAACACGCACCAATACCATCGGATTTAAATTAAGAGATTGTAGAACCCAGAACCCCATCGACGCAGGACTCACCTGGCACCATTGCCCTATCGTTTACTCAGCAGGCAGGCGAAGACAGCTGGCAAACAAAGATAGATATGGTTTTTTGCACCCGATAAAAGTTAGTATTTCTAGAAATGCGTTTAAACTTTTTTTAAACTGCGTTATTGTCGCTTGCGGATTGTTGCAAAGTAAATTAATACTTATTTAACAACAATGAATATCCGCAAAGTAACGCCTCATACTGTCAACTACAAAACTATGTTGTAAAATCAGCACAAGACAGCGCCCTTCTGTTACAACTTTAAATAATATCCAGTCTATATGAAATATTTATCTTTAGTCTGTCTGTGATTTGCGTAAAACTTGGATTCTTTTTAAGATTAGATTTGCCGTTTTAGTAAATTGTCTTAAAGTTAAAAATAATTACGACATGTTTTTTTACAATATCCGCACTAGTGTCACCAAACGTGCATTATTATCCGCGGTCGTAACTTTTCATTAAGCAAAGGCGCTTCGAGCCAGACATTTCTGTCTGCAATTGCACTGAATAACAGAGCGAAAACCCACGAATTTTAGTCAGCAAGTGAAATTAAAGCCGTGAATCGATTTTCACCACTGGTTGTCTACGCGAATGCATTGCCCGCTGATATTTACTAAACCATTTAAAATTGACTTAACAGAATTGCTGTCAGTATTATAAATTTCTACCATGCTATTGAGGCACGCTATACTGACATTAGTTTATAAGGAAGCAAACCGAATTCTTGTAAAGTTTCGTTGCATCTCCATATTACTATTCTAGTACGTGAGATCTTATATGAGCATTCTTTTTTTTAAAATGTCTCACTACAGAAAGATTTCATCGTGGATCGGCCTCATGATGTCCTACATCGGCCAAAGTCGTTTCACTGTACAAAGTAACCTATTTATACTATAGTAAAGATTGCCACGTTGCGCCAACGTATAAGGCCATTGAATAAACCGCCTTACATTAAGTTCTTATTGTTCAAATTCAGCAGCACGGCTGAATGTAGGGCTAATGCCTGTAGCCTATTATGTACGCTCACTTAAAGAACAAAGAGTTTGTATAGTTGAGAACCTCAACAAATTGAGATTAGTTTTACGAGTAGCAAATTCTACTATTATAGGTAAGCAACGTAGTAATGTTATGTAATTACATACATAAATATACTCTGTCACCAATATGCAATGTTGTGTCACGAATATTTTACAATCTACGAGCTACTACTATCTACTATTTCTATAAAAAGGCTATTTCGTTTTATGGGAAAACCACAAAAAATTTCCACGAATTACAAAAACAAATTTTTAATAAAAAAAAAAAATATGTTAATAGCCGACGAACGAGCAGACGAGCTACCTTATGGTAAGCGGTACCCGTCGCCCATGGACATAAGCAAGACCAAAGGTATCACTGATGCGTTGTCGGCCAGGAAATGAGAAGAAGGTTGGAAAGAAGGCACTGGCTCTCAAGCTCCCAGCCAGAACACGACAAGTCGTTTGGCGGCTGACTCAAGCAGGACGGTGGTAGCCAGGCAGGCTTCACGGAAATACCAGTTTTAACATTAATTACTTAATAATAATACTAATAATATAACCCATACGCGAAGCCCTACCAACAAGCAGTCTGGATTCTGTCGCCTTTTACGACACCCTGTTCTGCCAGTATGGGATTGGGGGAATATTCTAAGCCGCTCCAATACGGCTAAAATGTTGTAGTAAATTTCCATACATTAGAATTACTTGACTTAATGTGTTTCAATAACTGGCTATGAGATTCGTCAATTTTCTTGAAAAACAAATATACAAAAGGGCTCTACAACGCTAATGTCAAATAATTTGTTATTTATAGTTATTGACTTTTCACTTAAACTACATAAAATTGTTTAACGGAAACTTTATTACTTTGGTATCGGAATAAGTGGAACAACTTTTTTATCAGGTATCACAAACTTTTGTAGATAAAGATGGAAATATAATATTGGATCGCACAAGTAATGAATGATATATAATCAAAATACGCTAGTTTCTACATTATGTCTAGTGATTTAAATCTACTTATTTAGGAACTTCTTACAAAAAAGATGTTATGACAACTTGAAGCTTTCAGACTTTACCTGCATATAAAATAAGTATATAATAACCGCAAATATACGTGTGAAATGATCTTAACAACGCTGCGTAACGCGGTCAGAAAGTATGGCGGGTAAGATCCAAAGTACTCCTTCCGATCCAATGTGTCCTTTCCAATTTTAGGCTGATTCTTATACAGCTTTAGAAAATACTCCACTATCTTTATTGTTATAATAAATCGATAAAGTGACTCGTGCCGCATTTGTCTCGTTATTAAGCAACGTCTGAATGAGATCTGAAGATCGAATTGGTATAGTAATGTACATATTTTTATTTCGCATCTTTATAGTTATTACGAAAAGAATGGTTGAATGTATCCTAAAATTGGGTCTAGGTTCGGAAGGTGTAGTTTGCGTTTAACAAAGCGAGATAGCGCGGTCAGAAAATGTGGCGCGTAAACATGGCAGATACTACCTGTGACGCTGAGCAAGGACATGATGGGGCGAGCGTCCGCCCGGCCTGGCTGGCCCGTCGACCCGAGGCGGTCGGCGGGG
>PDGT01000016.1:5555234-5583672 GCA_003671415.1 Megathymus violae | reverse complement strand
CACACGCGCGCCCGACACTACGCGGGCCGGCGACCGACTGACGCCCGGCTACTCGCCGCCTCGCCATCAACCTACAAACCGCAGGACATGCCTCCGCCGGTCGACGGCATCGTGAACGACCCTATTTTCACTCACCACCCCGATCACTCCGCGAACGTGCTCTTCGGTACGACAAAACTGATACACTCACGTCGACACGCGCGGCCGAATGTCGAGAGCCACGAAAGCTTCTCGTCTCGATCGCAATAATAATGAGGCTTCGGAGGCGCATCCACGCATTTTTAGGTTCACGTTCACCGCGCAGGCGCACTGAAAACGTCTTCTGACATCACCGGCACCCGGATTATTTTCGCCCGGCGAGGTAAATACCCTCACATCGATCGGACCCGGTTTAACTGGATGCAATTATTGCATTGGCCTAGTCCTCCTACCGATGCAATTTTTACTGTTATTATAGGACATCGGTTGCACTGCCGCAATATGGTATCGTTATTATTCAACGGGCGTTCGCAATTATATTGCTTAGTCGTTAGTTTGCAAATCACACTAGGAGAAATTTGGCATTTTTGCGGTCGGGCCGAGGCGAATAAAATGTTTAATAAATTTTATTGAATTCACCAGCTGCTTTTTCTTCAAATTAAGTGTAACCAAACGGGAAGTATAGCCTCTCAAACGAAAAAGAACTTTCCAAATCTGTTAATATATGACGAAATTTTGAAGTTACATATATAAAAAACCAATACAGACGAATTGAAAGCCTCCACCTTTATTGGACCCTGTTAAAAAGACGATAAAATAATGTTACTATATTAAAAAAAAATATTATATCTCAAATATAAGTCTGGAATTAAAGACAAGTTACTTTAAAAGGACGTGCTAAAAGGTAATAATTTCTAAACTGAGCAGAGAGATAGTTATGCGCTATGTATTGCATCTGCTCCCTGTAGACGTAATTTAACCAGAACTTCACCGCGTTAAAGTGTTGTCGGACAATTTATTGTATATTAATCATTTAAATTATAAATTATTTACACTTAAATAAATTACAAAGATGTGATATTATTTTACTGAAACGTTCAAGTTGAAATTCCATTCACATAAATAATTATTAAATTTTTAGTCAAATTCACTTATTCTTCTTTCTTCTTTGATCACTGTCGTTTTGAAAAGTTCTTTGTGACTGTGGAGAGGAAACGGCAGAAGAAAGAAGACGTAAGAGCCGAAATTACATGTGAGCAGCATTACAACCCAAAGACGTTCGTAACCAAACACAAATAAAACATATTTGAAGTTGTTGTATTTCAGATGCCTTAAGAATTGAGTTGCACTAGTTGTAAAAGCCCGATGTAAAACTAGATGTAAAACTCCTTTCTTAATACAACCTGCACCAACACGACGACCTTCAAATGAAGATACATAGTATATAAATACATTCAATCTTTCTCGTCGTTTTTATTTCCTCCAGTGATAAACAATATGGCATTTTGTTTAGTGCTACAAGGTTCGGAGCGCTACGCAACGTTGCTACGAGATACCGGTGACATGAGCTTGTTGGGAATTGATGTAAAATATAAGCGAAATGACCTAAGTTGAATAGTGTAAAAACGCACGTCCCCGGAATACTTTGCATTTTATTCTTGAAGCGTTAACAGCTCTCTTATATTGCATTTGTTGTCGAATCGCTGCCCATGTAGTGTGTTAATTAATTAGCTAAATAATTAATGAAAAGTAGTAAAATCCTAACCGACTTCTAACATAAATTCTATCATAAATTGAACCTGGACTGTGTTTTACTTTTGATCTCTGAGCTATTTCTGACAAGCTCATATTCCAAATTTGTTACTCTAATTACGTGCGCAAATAATGGTATGATTGTTATGTATAATATGTATAGTATAATATGTATGGTATAATATGTATGGTATAATTGTTATTTAGTTTGCGATATCTCATTAAAAGTAAACTAAAAAATTGGATTAATTTTTCGTATGCCATCACAGAAATCTTTATACGCAAGTCATTCAACTGAAGAAAACGTGAAGTCAAAACGTTAATTCGTTTTTCTTGAAAAGAGAACATCAATGCGATGCGCAAATTGAAGTCAATGAGCGCTCTACGTACTGCTTTTGTCATATATACTTAAAAGGACAGCTTCCTTTCGTTCCGTTTCCTTTCATCGAAAAAGCTTTTCATCAGATTGGATGAATATTAATATGTGATTTTAAATATCCATTAAATCGTTTCGTGTACCATAACTTATAAAACAACATAACAATCTATTAAATATTATGCTACATACTTTACATTATAGACATTAATAGTGACCTTTTTTAAAAAATTCCAGCAAAATAAAATCTTACACTTCCATATATTTTTCAAATTACCTTAATAACCAAATTATCTTTATCTATGAGATAGCTAAGGTCATAAAATTTATAGCTATCTGTACGTACCTCTTTGCACATAATCTGTAGATACTTATAAAATCAATGTGCATCATAATTGGCATTGTTAATATTTCCTTGATGGTTTTACTTTTTAATATGAACAGAATTCTGTTTTATTAAATATCCGCCTGTAAATGAGAAATAGGGTCATATACTAACCTACCTAAATCTACACATATAATAAATTCTAACTGATCGCATTCTGTACATGAACGATATATGCGAAGAAATATTATTAGGGGTCTTTATTAACGCAAAAGAACCCAAAACAATAGTTGTTAGAATTTTTGTCTGTTTGTCTGTGCGTTTGTTCACGCTAATCTCAGAAAGATCTTAAATGATTTTGTTCTTCTTCTTATTCTCTTCTTCTTCACGTGCCATCTCCATCAAGGAGGTCGGCGACCATTTGTCGATACGTCTCTTTATCAGCAGTCATACGAAGTAGCTTATCTGTGCTTTTAACCCGCAGCCAGTCCCTTATATTTCCAATCCATGAGATTCTTCTTCTACCTGGACCTCTACTTCCTTTAATTTTGCCTTCAATTATTAATTTTAATAAGTTATATTTATTGTTCCTGTATATATGTCCAAATTAAACTGTTTTTCTTTTCTTAACGGTATTCACAATTTCCAAATCTTTATTCATTATTTGTAAAACTTAGACATTCGATATTCTACTTTTGCATTTAATTTTAAGCATTCTTCTGTAGATCCACATTTCAAAAACCTTTAGTTTATCAATTGACTTCTTTTTCAGAATCCAACTTTCGGAACCATACATAAGAATTGGAAGAATATAACATTTAACTATTCTCCGCCGCAATTTTAAGCAAATTTTTCTGTTAGTCAATAGTTTCCTCGTGTTCTGAAACGTGTTTCTGGCAATTTCGATTCTTATTCTAATTTCATGATCCGGTTCCCAGTCCTCATTTAACCAACAGCCGAGATATTTGTATTTGTTAACTCTTTCTATAGAATCATTTCCCAATCGTAAAATTGCTGACGAATTTAAATGTTTACCAACAATCATGAATTTAGTCTTAGTTGTGTTAATTTTGATTCTATATTCAAAAAGTACCGGATTAAATTTTTGAAGCTTAATTTGAAGGTCATTTAGGTTTTCTGCCAAAAGGACGGTATCATCTGCATAACGAATGTTCTGTACCAGTTTACCATTTACCCAAATGCCCAGGTTAAGATCTTCGAAAGCTTTTTTGTAAATAGTTTCCGAATATACGTTAAATAGACAGGGTGAAACGATTTAACCTTGTCTCACTCCCTTTTCTATTTTAATTTCTTGTTTTTAGATTTTGTTCTGGTTTTTACTAATGTATTGCAGTAATCATCATTTAATACTTGATGTTTGTTTCATTGCAATCCGTCCATAAATAAAAAAATAATAATAATGTAGTTACTAGTTCTTAGCGCAAGGCGTAGTTTTTCCGAAGCGAAGCGAGGGCAGTTCGCTAGTCAATACTATTATTATAGAGAGAAAGCGAATTTTGTGAGTTTGTGTACAGGATATGCAGATTTATATTTAGAATTAGTTCTGTAACAATTAAGTTGATATAATATATAATCTCGGTTCATGACTCAATAGTACTTTATGATTACGATATCTATAATACTTAAAAAATATATGTCATCTGTACGTGAATCACTTTTCTTTGAACAATTCCACAATGCCAATGCTGCACAGATACCTTTTCCCAAAGCTAAGTGAGTTAATATTAACTTGATGCATCTACCATTTATCTTATAGATATAACATAAACAATAAAACTATTAAACTACAAGTAAAGTTTCTAATACGACAGAAACGGAACAGAAACGATACATCATCATTATTACAACGTATAATTGTTTCACTGCTGTGTTCGAGTCTCCTCTCACAATGTGAGGGGTTTAGCCCATCATTGGCCAAGCTGGCCAACTGCAGGTTGAAGATTACACACAAGTCGAGAACGTTACGTAGAGCTCACAGGATTGTAAATTTGCAAGTTTCCTCGCGACATTTTCCTTTAACGATGTGTTTTAATTAATTTGTAAGACGCTCATAATACGAAAAATTTCAGGTGGGTGTAAAATTGGAACTCGACGCAACCATTATTGATATGTATATATTTATTTTTATAGTATTATCATGAATTTTGCGTGAACACTGTTAACTAAAATCCTTTCTGCGTATAAAAAGTGATTTCTAGACGACACGTTGTAAAAATGAAATTATCCAATGTGTATGATAAAGTAAGGTAAGAAGGTTCGGAAAACTCGCTCCAGAGAGACAAGAATTTAATCAGCTGCGAACTAAACGCATGTAAGTGCCTACTTATAATTGAAAAATTCAGTGCACGATTTTGATGGCCTAGAGACCGCATTTGGGTTATTTGCAGTTTCCTGCCAATGTACGTTTACTCTCTTAAATTATCTTGAAAAGGCAAAAGGAATATTCTTGAAGAGGCAAAATGCGAATTCATAATTAGACATATTGCCTGCATTTACGCTAATTAAATATGTGCAGTTGAATATTATGAGGTGTATTTATTGAGATTATTGAGCGTTAATCGTGCTAAAATAAATAAATTCATCGTTGAATTAATCAATACACATCTCAATAATAGATTTGAAAAATAATGAGGGACCAATAGCCCGCATACTGGACGTGACTGCTTAGGTGAGGATCCTAGGTTCCAATCCCGGCAGAAGTACATTTAATGTCATGAGACACATAAATGCTTATCGTTGGCAATTTGTTGGGTCTTGGTTGCTTGTCATATCTCATTTGTATATGTCTATGTCACTCGCATCAGTACAGTTGAAATGTGCATCATTTTTAAATTGAATTATTTATTTGGTAAGGACGTACAAACCTATTGTCTATACTATTGTAGATGAAACTCCTCGTAAAACAAGAAAGTAATTAAAACTAAATAGGCACCAAGCAAAGTTCAAAGCTACATCCAAATTCTACATTAAAAGTAATTTAAAGTTATATTATAGCCATGGTAGCAGTTGTCACAGTCACAGCCTATTAGTTATTTACGTATAATGATAGAATCACTTGCTTTGGTGAAGGAAAACAGTCAGATCGTTGGCCCGAGGCGAGGGGTATTGCAGTTACGAATGATGATAACATACAGGATTAATGTTCATAGTGAAACTATTAGTGATATAGCTCCATTACCTGCGTATCGAATTAGGAATGTGACTGCTGTTCCTGTTGAAAGTTGTGAGTTGCCGCTATTGTGGTGAAATTATCAACCACTTGCGTGCATTGGGCACACGTTAAGGACTTTATCTCTTGATCTTATTGGACAACTACACAATTAACAATCATTAAGGATACCCGATAAATTTCTTTCCTAAAAGTAGCCGTAATATAAGTTCCCGGTGCGAACTATCAATATCGTATTTCATCTTTGATTGAATTTTGTCCCCCGTTTCTTTTATCTTCCTGTTAGTTGTACGTGACATCTTTAAAACTAGATATTTCTCCAAATCTCGTATGCGTTCTACTTTGTTGTAGCCGCTCTGTTCATTGCATATTAAATGTTCATATTAAAGATGTCTGGAGGAAGACTGTTATTTCTATTATAACTAATCTTGTAATCATTGTAATTATTTATTAATGATGGATATAAATATTTAATATCAACTATACCAAGCTTTATCCAAAATGCTATAAAGCAATGTTGTAACTGACCCTGTTTGGCGAGTGATGAGTTCCAAGATCGAGTCTCGTCGAGGTAGACAATTCACAGACAAATGTCTCATTTATATGTATGAATGGTTGCAATTCATTGTATATATGGCGAATACGAATAAAATAACGAATATAATATAGAATATAAGCGTGTTTCTTAATTATACGAGTTAGACTTTGAAGGCGATACCAATAACTCGCAGTGCACTGCTAATATATTAAGATCACACCTCAAAAAATAAAGCTGAATGAAAATTAAACGTAAATTAGCCAAGCGAGTATTTAATCTAGCAATTTGCTAAGCTCTTCTTGCAAATAATGCCCCTATGCTTATGTACATCGCAGTAATTCACCGTGTCAGTGCAAAACTGGGTAGACAACGGCAAAATATCTCAACATTCTCACAGAGTTGTTTTTATTTTAGTATTAAGGTTTGCAATAAATATTAACAGTGACAAATACGATTCTGGATATCAATAAAATATAATTTGAATGACGTTTAGCCTGTATGAATTTAATTTTAATGAGAAAGAAAACCCAAAGAATATCAAATTACTTGTCATAAAGCAGGTGGTTACAATTGGATGTTAAGAAATCAATACTAGATACTTATATGAAGAGTAAGTACCTGTTTAAGTAAATATTTTCGCAACGATTGTACACATAACATAAAATATACCTCAACTGCAATTTAACCGATCACAACGAAAAAAATGCGTTTATGGAAATATGTCGAGGATGTATTGTCCGATCCGTGTTGCGGCCAGCAATCGAAGTCGCTTGTTGAGCGCATAACAGCATCGCGCTTCGTTACACGAATAATCTTCATCAATGAGCCGTTGTACCCTGTACTGTTACGTAATTCGCACGTGGTGTCAGCGTCACTTTGTGTTTTCCGACTTTCCACGAAAATACTCGAATCATATATCGATCCGGAAGAGCGCGCGAACTCGCGACACGGTTGTGACGTCACACCCGACACGATTCTTACTATACGCACTGCCTACGTTTAGCAGCACGATTTCAGCTTTGCAACTACTGGATAAAGCTCAAAATAAAGTGATACTCACAATGGCGTTGATCGATTAAATATGGGAAGATTATAATAGGTGATACACTGTGGTACTAGCGCGCGTGTGAGTCTCCTGACCCACATTAGACGCACTAAACTTGTGGTGCGTAATGCGAATGCAGTCTCCTAAATTAAATTACGGCATGAGAATGGTTAACACAGTAGAGAGTCATTTTTTCCTTAATATATGTATATATATATATAGTAAATGTGCTTTTATATGTCAATAGCCAACAAATGCGGTAACTATTGGTAAGGGGTCACCAGCGTTCATCGATATTACGAACACCAAAGACGTCACCAGCCTTGCCAACTAAAAAGAGACTGACCGTCGTTTAGTTATAAATACCGCTTTGCCCAAGGCTGACTTGAAACTTAGGAAAAAATGGTTTAAGCATTAAGTCCACTTTCCAATAAAATAAAAAAGATCTATTCATATATAAATTACATCCAATATACCTAAAAGACATATCAAATATAACGCATTTCTGGGTTTTTTTTATAATATATCATCAAACTACCTATCTAATACATAGATCACTACAAAATTATTAGCCATCTCCCATAAAAGCATTTAGATAGGATTATTTTCGGTACTTACTTTATTATTTTTGTTATTTTCGGTACGTACACGGTAACCGGGAGTTTTTCGAAAGAATATAAAGTAGATAATTTAATATATATAATAACCACAATATAATAACCATAATAACTATAATATAATAACCACGTTACACTCTGTTCTGTTTGAACGGCTGTATCCAGGTTACTTAAGACCAAGATTTCAGTATCTTCATGAAACTCATGAGCGTCAACTACGATCTTCCGATTCCCTCGTATTAGTTACTCCCCTTCACCGGTCTGGTTTTATATCAAATTATTTCACTGTTGATGCTATTCGCATATGGAATGCTCTCCCGCATCAGATAAGAAAAATTGCCAACAATCTTTTAAAAATGAAGTCACTGCCCCCTATCTGCTGAAGTCTAAAGGAAAGTGGCGAGTTGATATCACATCTGCGTAGACATATGAATCGTCATCGACCCAAAGTCACTTTTTAACTGATGCACATTTCGCACCTTTAGAATAAAAGTGACTTAACTCAAAATTCCTGAAATTCCAGATTTTATTATATATTTACGTAAAAAAGCCTTCTCTAAAACCCCATGGTGAAAAAGAGCCCGAATTATGAGTAAGAAAGGGAAAAGGGAAAACCTCATACATCAGTCTCTTTATATTTACTCAAGACCATACATTTTTGAAAACTTTCTTCATTTCCCATAAATTGCAATTTTTGAGTTAAGCCCCTTTCATTCTAAGGGTGGGATTTTCATGTTTAAATCTATAATACAAATAATTTATATATTCAATAATTTTTCAACTATATGTTTATTGTATACATATGTAAAGTTATATGAAATTCCATACCTTCTAGATGTTATATTATGTTTTTTTATATCTTAGTTTTAAATATTAATGCCGCCATCGCTGATATCAGCTTGGCCCAAAGGTTGACCGGTAGACAATGCTTTTAGCATTAAGTCCGCCTTTTATACTATATTGTATTAGGTATAATAAAGTTTAAATAAATAAATAACTTAAAGTCCATCTAAAATGCTTCAATTTAGCTGCGCACTTTTGCATAATACAGATCCTGAAGGCCTATCTTACTATATTCACCTGTATCTTTGGTATCCGTATGTAGGTATTCTGTGCTTACTGTGGCTATTATTTATGATTTTCTAATGACTAAATATATCTTGTAATTAATAAATATCTTTATAATCAATCTATTTATTAATTAATTTCAGTTATTGATAATAAAATAAAATGTACACAATCAAGTATTTATTTTTATTAACTTCTCTCATTTCAAATAAATAAAACAACATAATGTATATGTTGATACATAATTAACACAAACTAGCAGCACTATACAAATGTGATCATAAGATAAAACATTTTTACCGTCTCGGCTACCTAACCCAGTGTTTTTTTTTCTCAATAATATTTACTGATACAACAAAATAATTTTAGTGATGATTCTTTATTTAATTAATTAATTATTAATTTTAGTATTTAAAGCGTTCAAACTAGGTAGCAAGACTGATGTAATCAGGACAAAATGAATAATTCCCATAGATGAATATCTATGGTAGCATTAATTTAATACCTGTCAGAAATAAATTATATCATAAAGGGTTATGGGCCGTAACTTACGGCGGAAACAGGTAATTTTCGTTAAATAAAAAAATAAACATCAAATACCTTCTGTTCCTTCACTATTAACATCAAAAACATGTTTTGGCAGTTAGAAAAATCCAGGTTTCTAAAATATTACATACATGAAATACCTTGTTCTGTGGGCTTAAAAGCTTCTTGGAAAGAAACTAAAATATCGATTACAAAATCTATTTAATAATCTTAACTCAGTCCTCTTCATTGAATGTGATTATACTCAATTAATTCAAGTACAACAAACTGTGATGTCCATCAACTAAAGTACATGTTTAATATTCCCATACATCATAGCTTAACTCTATTTATCGCATACCCATATCAAAACCAAGATAACTAAAAAAAAGTACGTGTTCACAAAACAATAAACATTTTTTCTAATTTTTAAATTATTATTATTAACAAAAAATCTAGTGTTTTTTAAACCAATGCCAGGAAGTAACTTTTTTCACAAATAAATTCCACTTTATTGAATAATAATTCAATAAATGTAACAACACTACCCAGGAGGGTTTATATGTATAAGAAAAAGTTTTGTTTGGAATAGGGTACATGGTTGTTGGATCATTTGGTTGAAGGATAGATTTAGGAAGAATGCAAAATTATTAATCAAGTAAACAATAGAAATTTGTTTTGATTTGTGATGATGACATTCTTATTAGTTGGTGGTGGATGCAATACTGGTTATAATTATCGAGTTATAGTCTAGTCTACGGATCATTTTAGCTTCACTTTATTTTGTTTATCTATTTATGTCCAAAGTCAATGTCTAATATACCCATTTCTTTATTTTATGCAAAAATAGTATTTTTAATCATGTTCATCCAAACTGAATTAACTCAAAACAACTTTCATAAAATCAATATGTTACAAAAAATGGTTTAAAAATTACCTAAATAAAATATTATAAATAGTATATATACAATATTCCATACAAAGCAAATAAAATATTGTGTTTTATATATTACATAACACTAAAAGTCATGCAATATAACAAAAATAAAATGTCAAATAATATTAAAAAATTAAAACAAAGAATACCTTATAAGGTATATAGATCAAGACAATGTGATATATTTCACATTTAATTCACCAATACTATAAAAACTCAACTTATCTAACTTAATGACAATATAAAACGTCAGTAAAAATTTAGCAATTATTTAATGCATCTACTTAATACAATGCATTGGTATTCACATGTACATATATTAGTGTAAATTAAAATACTGCTGTTCAGATAAGAAGTTATCTATAAGATCATTCAAAAGTAAGTATTAAAAAGCTTGCATATATGATATGAGCATAGGAATATAAGAATAACTGAAAAATCACATTTTTTGAGTTATCTTAATTTTGTTCTAGGTGCACGATATTTCCAAATATTTTCATTAACAACACATTATACTGATAAATCAATACCTTCTTTATTATCTGTTAACATACCAAAAGGTAGTTCCTAGCCATTTAGCTTTTAAAACCATAATTATGGAAATGTCAATGACATGCCTTGTCTTATACAAATGTGTGACACAACTGTACATATTATTAGAAATTAAAAATCCCTAAATTCTGTACATAATTATAAGCCCAAGCATGTATTTTTTACAAATGTTTAGGTTTTGAATACAACTGCAATAATTAAAAAATTCACTAAAATTTCATTCATTACACTGCAATAGTGTAAGAATCCACATTAAAAAAAATTACATGGGATTTTATTATTACATACACATCTTTCTGATATTGCTTATATTACACTATTTAGACCCTCAGCAAATTTCAAATACTTTTCATGTCTGTCTGCATAATTATCACAATCATTCCTTCTTTCTTCAATAAACTTTCTTTCATGTGATAAAATTACATTGAAGAGAGTACTTGAATATATATTATTGCAGTCATAGCGAACAATTTTAGGTTGTTTTTGCCATAAGTTGTCTAAACTACAGCTTTTACAACTCTTTTTGACTAAAGTACCATTACACTTAGTCAATCCAAAGTAATCATATATAATCATTATAATTTCATGAATGATGAAACGTCTATGATACCATAATGTTTCATGGTATTTATAAAACCTTATAAGCTCATTATTTAGAACCAATTCATGAAACATCACCTCTAACTTTCGGCATAAAAGAACATAGTTTACTATACAATTACAACTTTTAGTAGAAAATGACAATAATAACTTGATTACATTTTCCTCTGAGTAGTATAGTAGATTCTCTTCAGATGCTTTGTTTGTTGAATCATTTGGAACATTACTTGCCACTTCCCTAGCAAAAACTTTCCGTAGATTAACCTCAATCATGTTTTCAAAACTTTTCCAAGATTCATTATTCAGTTTAAAGATATTTGATATACAAAATTCCCTATAATGAAAGCAACTAAAATCTGATACATGTTTTGAAGTCCACCTTTCTGAAAAATTGTATTCCTTAATATAATACAAGTGTATGTTAAATTGTTTATCAACACTTTGTAGCCTCTTTATGAACCATATGCGGTGATTCCAACTATGGTAATTATTGGGACATTTTTCAGATGCCAGTTCACATATGTGAAGCTCTTCATTTATTAAGCATTGTAAGTGATTGCTTTGCAAAGTATCATCTGAAATAAAGGAAATATAGATTACTATTCAAACTGACATTTTGAATTTGTAAAAAGAACACACACGATCAAATGAAGATCTACATGAAAATGAAGTTTGTAGTTAATGGAGATATTGTAACTTAGAGTGAAAGAAACTAATGCTTGTGGGTTCAAGCAACCTCTAAGGCCTTTAAACCCATCAAATAGAAAAGGATGACTACATTTGTATGAGTTATAAATAGCATATACATACCATCCAAGATAGTGTCCAACAACCACCGCCTGTATGAAAATGCATCATTACATTTAGGTTTTCTTGACAAAACTAGTTTTGAAAAATGTAATTCAGCACTCATCTCCAACAAACTTTTCATTACCATTTCACGGCGTCTGTTCCAAAACGTACTTAATTCAGGATTCAAAAGCAATGTTATATTCAACAACCTGCAAAGTCGTTCTGAATCTACACCAAATACCTTTTTTAAGCTTCGTTCGGGCTTCGCGTAGTATTTATCCATTACCTCAGAATAACAATACATGTAAACATGTTTGACGCACCAAGACTCTAGTCCGAGACAGTTCTCCAAATGCAAAACTGGTGACTTATTTTGGAAATTTGTATCCACAGGAATGATATCAAAGGTAGATCTGTAAATATTATGTCTTTAATGGTTAAGTGTTCTGACACATGTTTACAAAAGTAATTTATACTGTTCTTACTACCAAACTATACTTACAAATCTGCGATCTTCGACAAAACATTATGAATATCTTTTATTATTTTCTCCACTAAAGCAAATTTGTCTTCATCCATAACTGTAAAATGTGATTTGAACTAAATATATAAAGAGAGAAAGACAATTATACTAAGAAGCAAATTTAATTAGCCCATTATTATATTTTAGTTCATAAATAAAAAGTCTTATTTCAGTTGATACAGTTTAAGTACTTTTTTAGGTTAAGCCATTGACAAATCAAATTTGTAATTGACATACCAAACGCAGATTGCTAACATACACACAATCACAGAATACTAACTCCCACAGTGATATAATGCATAACGTGCGTAATTGAGTATAGTAAACGAACCTCATCATAAGCTTAAACGATGATAATATTACTAACACCAAATACTTTCAAGTTTTTAATGTTAAATTTCCTTTACTATATCATGACTTTAATGTTACAGAAAGAGTATGATATTTTGTATTTTAATTACTAATGTTGTAATTTATTAAAACAAAGTTAAGTCGTAGGTATATCTATATGTATTTGTTTCGATTTCAGTAATAAAGCTACCGAACTTTTATTTTATTTTTTTTCGTTTTCAGTGTCCACTTACTTTTATTAGTTCTTTCTTTAACTTACCATTTTACTTAAGTAGTTGGCTTGTAAATAGCTCTATCCCATCCATCCTTCAGTAAAAAGTAAATTTAACCGTCATAGACTACAAACATTTATCATAGAGGAAACATTAAAATGAATAGGCCAAAAAAACGGCATCAAAGGCTGTTTCTTGTTTATTTATTCATTAAATCATTAGCATTACTGTCACAGAATAACGAGTCAAGTCAAAACTAGCTAGCTACAATTATAGTAATCTGTGGCCAAAACGAAGTGACTTTGAGCTACACAGAGATTAATAAGTAAATCCGAAATCGTAACTAGAAACTTCCAACTCAAACGAATTATAAATATTGTTCAATTTAGATGTATTTCTCTTTAGTTAATGACGAAATACATTTATACTGTGTTTATTAATATAATCTGGATTCACCATGGTACGAAATAGTATTCATACATGGAATTATTAATAAAACTACAAAATAAATAATTACTAATAGTGACAATTTTATTTCAGAGTGCAATATTTAACTTCCAAAGCTTACTATCACTAATACTTCTTTTAATATGTACGTGTGCCTATTTGAGATCATTCTTTCCGAGTATTATGGACCGAAATAAGACTGGGTAAGTTTAATTTGTGATTATCTATTATTACCTTAAAATATAGTCATCGAATTTGTTTACTCTGCTAAATATATTAGCAACATTATGTCTAACTGAAAGTCAAAATAGGCATTTTTATTGCTCTTACGTGAAATCAGTTCTGACTTCTACAACTACAAAACTTAAGCGATTATACACAAATTGACTTAATATTTAATTTTTCAGCCTCTTGGGAATCTTTTGGAAATGTGCTAGAATCGGGGAACGAAAATCTCCATATGTAGCTGTATGTTGCATTGTTATGGCATTTTCAATACTATTTCTGACGTAATTGTATCTAGTGTAAACAACATTCCTATATATTTGTAAATTAAAAACATGTTCTTTTTTATTACCTAAACACATACAAGATTTAAATAGTACTGTTTTGTAGATAGGCAGCTACATGGGTAAAGGCATACATAAAATAAGAAGGATAAAAATAGGGGAAAAAATAACCATCCTTAAACCCACAGCAGTGACAAAGGAACAAGTAGTAAGGTTGTAATAAAAAGAAAAAACAGTACAATAATTGTGAAACGAATATCTTAAAGGATATATGAAGCTCTATAATCATCATAGGCCTCACACATCTGTGACAGACAATATAGTCAGTGTCTGAGGCAAGATTTTTCATGGCTAAATAAGCCGATACGAGAGCGGCATGACCTTCCACACGCTCTGCAGGTGAACTTGCAGGTGCAAGCTCTATAAATGAAGACTGAAAGTGACTATAAAGATAGGAAGATAAGGTAACATAAACAATGATGATAAAAGGCCAAAAAATCAAAATCCTAAAGGATAAGATGTAAGGAATTAAAGAATATGTTTATAATCAATTTTTTTATTGAGACTGGATTTCTAGCACAGATAAAAATTTAATAAAAACATTACACACTGAGGATTACAATACAAAGAGATGATGAAACAGTCACAAAATCTAATTTAACACTAATGTAATGTAACTCAATGAAACAGAACAATTAACCAACTCGGTGCGGATGGATATCTTTTATGTATGGCGGGTGGCACCCCAGTGGAGCCAAAATTTGAACCCATAAAACTCAAATAAATTGATGTTTATCAAAGGTGATCTGTAAACAAATGTCTTTATTTGTCACACAGATGCTTCCTAAAGCGTCAGTTTCAGCATATCACCTGATTTCACATAATTCAGGGATTGTAAACCTTTTCAATAAAAAAAATATTATACTGTTTTGCAAATTTATTGTTATAGCTAGTTTGTCTAAATCTGTGTTGTACATACCTAATTACACAACAAAACGAAATATTTGTTCGCCGCCAGGCACAAAAGTTTGTCCAAAAGACCGCCACATTAAAGTGGTTAAAAATCATAATGTAATGTTATACATGAATATAAAATTTAAATGCACATTTGAAAGTCTACATCAGTATCATTATTACATGCAAATATTAACCAGTGCACATACTGTGACTTGTGCATAAATTATAAAATATATTCATTTAAACATTTCTGATAACAAATCATATATGTATTGTAATAAGAATTTCTTTTTAAACATTTTGCAACTGAATCATAAAAAGATACTAAAAAGCAATTCCACATAGATAAAGAGGAGAATAAACAATATTGCAATCAACATTTTGTTTGACCCAGTAATATAAGTTATTGTAGACTACAGAAATTGAAATTGCCACAATTGAGCGAGCAATACACTTTATTCTCCCTTTATGAACATAGAGTACAAAAAAACTAAATGTATAATATATCAAAATATTAACAGTAATAAGATTCTACACCATGGAATATAATCTCTGAATATCAGTATACAAAAATTTTATCAAATGGGCCAAATACTGTATCTTTATCACTTACAATTTTGTGATATACCTTGTGCATAATATTGTACACATCATTTCTAATATAATTGGAGTGTAATCAGTCTAGACATTGTCCTAAAATAAGCTATCAATGCAGTACATCGACAAATTTATAACGTCTCTCTAATAGATCTACAAGCTAAACTAAAGAAGTGACATAGTCATTTACTCTCAGGGATGTTGAAATTCAAGTACATTTCTGTATCAAATCAAAAACCACATTTTCTGCTCTTACAATATGGGTACCCGGATACATGTTTCTGCTTATCAAATTCATCACTAAAAAATTGTAAGAACTCAGCAATAAAAAGCAGACTAGTTAAGTTATTTAATAGGAATACCGTATATTAAGCATAATAATTAAATTAATCATGAGGAAGTCATTTGTTAATTCTTAAAAAAGAAAATAAAATTCACTATAAATATTACAAAGTTAAGACCTACAGTAAATTAATGACAAAACAAACAAACCAATGTTGTAAAAGTTGTCTGTAAATTGCTTATGAATTTTAAATTTGTTTTGCGTCAATGATAGAAAACATACTGATATAGTTGATATAGGGTATTAAGATGGAACCTGAATAATGTAAGGAGAAATTCTTCAACTGTAAAAGATTATATGCAAGTTTGTCACCTTGTACAATGAAAATTATTAAAATGTATTAGTAATTAAATACAATATCATAAACATTTATAAAAATAGCCTAAAACAATGAATACAAAAGTGATGCATTAAGCAAGCACCTACATTAATTTTGTATAAAAACCACCCATACATCTTTATATTTTTCACAAACAACCTCTCACCGATTATGAAAATAACATGAAACAAATCTTGTTTACTTATACAATTGTGAATTTTGTGTCAACTTGATTCAGAATGTTCTTAAAATAAGTACAATAAAGGTTATATTTATATGGCACTAGTATAAACAATTACTTGAGCAAGATTTAAAAACATTTAGGTATGTACCTAATGTGAATGTCAGAACTGGAGCTATCTTGCATGGACTGAATTTTGAAGTTTCTATTTTACTTAGATACCCTCAAACACTACCTTTCTCGCAAACAACGAACGATACACGTCAATATAAGCAGCAACTATAAGGGGAACATTTGTAAATTTTTTTAGAAATTGTGAGAATGAGAAACCATTTTTTCCAACGAAACATCGAGAATTTTATCTTAACATAAAAACAGCCCATTAAAGAACCTTGTCAAAATACGTTCAACAATAGAATTATACTTTTCATTACAACACCTGCATAAAATAAAGATGCGATTGTTAAAACTGTAGTGTCACTGTTATCGTTAGTACTAACAAAGTACTTTTAAAGCTTAGTTTCAAATATATTTATGTATATTAAAATTAGTAGAGGTCAGAGGTCATTAAACTACACCATTCTCATGGTGTCATAGCATACACATCTCCCAATGGATGTATTGAGCCCAGGAGTATTGATTACACCTTGTAAAAAAAACTGATTACATATTGGAAAAATGAAAACACCTCTTCTTAAGGGTGTGAGCTCTTTTAATGAGTTGATATTACACGAAGATAATTATTATTATATTGACTCAAAAATTTAATTTCCGGGATAATTTATTGTTTATTTTTAAATTAAAAATCTTTCCACTTGGAATTGCCTGGTAAATTCGAAATCTGAAAAACATGAATTGCCCAGTGAATGATTGCCCTTATGAGTAACAAGTCATAAAATCACAGAATGAAATTGCTGAAAGTAAATGATTACTTATTACTATCACAGAGAATTAATAATTGCAAAGGGGTTTGTTGTACAGAGAACGAATGATTATGGATGAAATCATTTGAACTTCAAATAGATTTTCCCTACAACTACCATTCCTTGCCTATCACATTCATACATTACTAACATTTTTGGTGTCTTACGATTGAAGGTCAAATATCTCTTAATTCTATTACCTACATCTTAACATATTTGCAATATAAGAGTAATAAATAAGTAAAGAGCTTCCGAAATAACATTAACTGAATAGGATTTATGCTTAAGATAATTTTAAAGCGAGGTTTCAAATAAACGTAGCCAAAAATTCAGATTAAATTTCTAATCAAAGCAATAAAATCTTTAATGAAATACAAAATAATGCTAAATATAAAGGTTAATACATCGTACGTAACTAAAATACTAGCAATACAATAAATATGCCTTACTTAGAGAGCTATTTGTTTCATTGCGCTGAATTAATAATATATTAGGCAGTGTAAATAAATGAAATAGTAACATAAATTGTCTAAATCGAAAATCCAATACAAAATCCATACTCAAACGCACAATTTGGCACGAGGACACTCGGAAACAGGTTGGATGGCGAGCACCGGTAACTAATGGACATGCACAAGGATCACACTGAATACATTCTCAATAATTCTAATATACTAACAAGTTACAAGTTCGTTAAAAAAACCCTACATAAATGCACTTTCAAGGTGTTTTAATAATGTCAAAAGAAAATTACTTGTAATGTCCATGGACGCTAATCCAAGAGTAAACCAGAATCAAGTTAACCAAAGACTACCGACTGAGGAGAATTGGAGACTACTCATTTCATCCTCCATGTTAAATTGCATTTCATCTGAATACTTAACTGAAAGTACTAAAACGCAATAGCTATGCGTCTAACGTATCATAGTGTTGCTAGCTGTCTTGGTTTGTTGGATGTCTCGATATCCTTGATCGAGACGATCCCCGAAAGAGATATCCCGATTTGTGCAGGTTATTGTTAAAATGGCTGCAAAAATTTAGTTCTCTATGTTAATTATAATATATTGTATTAGTAAAAATGCGTGCTTTATATATTTTTTTCGTAATTTTACGACACCAATTTGTAGTGGTTCGTACATTATTAATTTTTTGTCTCGTCTCGTGTACTTGTTTGTTTCAAGTGATTATACTTATATGCCGTGATTATACATTAACTCAAATACAGTAGTATCCGGAGCTCGACAAAAAAATAAATAAAAAATTGTTCATACGCAAGCAGAACTAAAGCTAACAATGACTACACAAGTACGGCCGTGTTCGCATCTGTCGTGACATTTTATCAACAGCGGTCAACTGTCATCTTTAACTGTTCCCTTTACCTCGACAGTCCGTCGTCACATATCAAAAATGCCGAGCTGAATGTAAGCAACTCCTTTTAAATATACAAGCTACGATTCAGACAAACCTCCTATATTATGTCACGACACATTGAGAACTTGCCCTAAGACTAAGACTGTCAGTCCTGCGCTAAGGACGCCACCTACATCTATCTTTACCACTTGTCCGTTCGATTACGATTTTACCCTGTAAAAGAAGAAGTAATCTTATGATTCATAAGTAAGGCGTATAAAGACATATATGTAACTGAGGTTTTATTACTGATGTCGAAGATCACAAGAGTAAATATGGTACCTACCCAAATGAAACTCGCGAATGTTCTGAGAACCCTGTAGTTTAATTGGTGGTGACCTCGCTTACGTGTGAAAGATCCCGGGTTCGATGACGGTTGCAGCAGACAATTATGTAACAGACAAATATTTCTTCTCGTGTCCCGGATATTTACGGCTTATTTATGTCTCATGCCTAGCGCAGGAGTAGTAAGGTATAAGCGTTTATTTACTTCATGTTTTTTTATATTTTTTTGTATAAAAAACAAACGAGAAAACAGGCCACCTGATATTAATGTTTTTTATATTTTTTTGTATAAAAACAAACGAGCAAACAGGCCACCTGATATTAAGTGGTTACCACTGCCCACGGACGTCTATAACGAAAGGTACCACTGATGCGTGGCCGACCAAGAAGGACGCGGAGGATCAATTAATAACTGGTTCTCTGATACTAGAAGGAGAGTGCTAGCTAGTCAGACAAGTAAATAACGTAATCATCGTGCAAATGACCACACCGATCCCATGTTCGTGTTTACCGCACCTGTGTTGGTGGAAGGCGAATCCTATCTGATCATCTCGAGATACTTGTGCTTGTGCTTTGTGAGCATCTCGGTAACGGTGACCAGCTTCCTGATGGCCGGCTGCGTTTTGGCCAGCGTCTGCAGTTCCGCGAGATGCGACACGCAGATGTGGTGGAGGGTCGCTAGTTCTTTAGCTGGAAGTCATTATAATGTTATATTAGCGAATAATGTTAGCCTATAATGGTAAGGATCCAAGGCTATATCTGATAAAGATTAATTGTTAATGTAATCCATACAATTATCAAAAGTAAAACAGTTCAAATGGCATATTTTTAATTATTCTAATGCAATTAATTCATAATTCTTTATATAAATACCAGTTCAATATTTACCAATGTCGAAGTTATTATTTGTATTAGTCGGTGTATTGCCGGGATCCTGGACAGAGCTGAGTTGATCCAAGAAAACAACCATCCGTTCCTTATTTTTCAAAATGAACGGATTCACAACTTCCATGTATGGCTCCTGTAAACAATGGCAACTATATAGTCCAAGGACTACTATTTTTAATTTTCGTAGCTCATCATGAAATAATTTTTGCAATAATTCGTAAGACTTCAATAATACTAGCAACATTTTTTACGGGGACATATCTATTATTGGGACAATAGATTCGGCTCCTGTAAATGCTTGCGACTGTTACGTTATGCACGACGACACCACGACCTAATACCGGACATGCGCACACATTACGTAGCTATTTACTAAAACAAAACTATTGCTTAACGTCGTATTATACATACATACAAGACAATGTACGTACCTTAGCGCCAAATTCGATGAGATTTGCGAGGTTTTGCAGGCACTTGGCGACCATGACGAGCGAGCGCTGTGCGTGGGGCGGAGGCGGCGCCCCCACCAGACCCCAGGCACGCGGTTCCACCAGTGCTGGGCAGATCAGCCGTAGAAAGATGAAACCTGTCAACACATATCCACACCATCGCATCCCATAATCAATCCCACTCCCCTCTCAAAATATAAGGGGTAAAGACAGTAATCCACTACGTCAGTTTTTGAAAATGCAACAGCACATCTGCAGCATCATCTTGCCAAACTATAGGACATAAAAAAAAGAAAAGAATGAAGGCTACACACGGCTTTTAGTTATTTTTTATGTAATTAGTCGATAAAGAGCCAATTGACTGTAAGTGGTCACCATCGTCCATGGACATCTATCAAAGGAATCACCCTTGTCGATCGAAAACGAATTTGGGGATCCGTATTGTTACTGGCTCTCCGATACTTTGACCGAAACACGTATGAAACACTTTACGGCCGGTCAATGGAGAGGCGTGCAAAGAGGCTCTTTGGTGATCCAGATTTGGTTGAAACCAATCTGCAAAGCCTTGAGTACACGCGCAGCCTCCCGGTTTTCTAATGGGTACATTTTAGAGTGTGCGCAGGAATTGTTCCAATTAATTCCCCCATCGCCGTTCCTCCATCGGACAACTCGACGTACGGCAGGTATCCACCCTTACGTAATGAACGTACCACCTGCACGGACGACGCGGTTTGCGTCTTCATTCATTATGCGTACTGCAAAGGACTGGAATAACTTGCCCGCGTCGGTGTTCCCGGCTACTAACCATGTGGGGGTCTCCAAGAGGAGAGTGAATAGGCTATTCATAAGTTAGTGCATTCAACATCTTAGACTTTATCACCACTTACCATCAAATGGGATTATTGTAAAGCTTTAACTTATTTTATATCAAAAACAAAATTTCTAAGATAGTAGCTAGCAAAGCGGGCAAAATACCGTACCAAGTACCGTGAGGATGAAACTAGGTAGTACAGATCCCTGCGACCCCAAACAGAAGGGACGATTCACCATAGCCTCGCCTGTTGTTCAGCAGGCTGCACCACGAGCGGGGGAGGTTGGCTTGGGCTCAAAGGAAGATGGAGCTCCTTACACACATCTTACCTTAGTTGATGTGTAAAACGTGAACCCTTGATGAGTTTTTCAATTAGCATGTTGATGTTTTGAAGTCATACTTTGCTACCAACGCTGGAGAAAGTAAATTAAAGCCGAGCATGGCAAGTTGATGCGTGACACCAACTATAGACAATCTATGGCATCAGAGTTTTGCTCCATTGTTAAATACACCTCCCAAATACGCATACGTCATTTAATTAAAATAATTATGTTGCGTATAAAGTGAAAGATAAATAAATGTAGTCATACCGGATACAACCCTAGTGCGCACGAATCTCTCGTTGGGCCACTTTGCGACGGCGGCGCGCTGCAGACAGCCGCACAAGTAACGCACGGGCCGGGGGCAAGCCTCCGGTGAAGTGAATATCGATAGCGTTATCTACAACACGATACACGAACATTTATCAATAAATAACACTCACAACCCTACACTATAATTATAAGTATTATGAAAGGAAATGACTAACATAAATAAAAACGTCACAAGAAAACCAACACAAGAACCAATACAAAAATAAGGAAAAGCTATATATTTATTTATTCAATAAAAACGCTCTGGTGCATTTTTAAATCGAGATAAATATTTTTATTATTTCTGAACGACCGAACTACTTCGGCTTCCAGTCGGGCAGAAAATTAGTAGCGTGGTCTATTAAATGGCAATAACTACCGCTGTGTCCAGACCGTGTCGAGGCTCATGTTGCAGCACACGAACACTTTTGTTTTTTAATTGCAGTTTTAGTTTTTTTTTTCTTTTTCGGTTTCATAACAGTTTATAAATATTATGTCTACTTCTTCTCATGTTTATTATAATTCTGTGTCTCGAATACAGGTGTTTCTTTTTCTTCGTTATTTTTTTCTTTATAACTTTTAATGATATCAGTAGATGGCTCGTGGCGTATATGGTCAGCATGCACGTTTACAATACCAAAGGAACTATGAAACGTTGCCAGGGAAGAAATAAGCGGCAAACTTGTTAATAACCTCTCTAGCGCTGTAACCGAAACGCGTAAAACATATCACGACCGATTTCAAAAAAGAGATTTGTAACTAGCCAATGACAACCTCAAAACCTAATTTAATATTCCTGGAGAAATACTGTTACTCAGGATGTTATTAGATATTACAAATAAATAAATACTTATTTACCTGATCGAGAATCATGAGTAAAAACTCAGCATTATTACAGGCATCATCTGGGGAGTCCATTTTTGTAGGATTCAATTCGGCTGTCTGTTTTGACTCAATTAATTTCTGTACTGTCTCTGCTATAGCAGCCTGAAAACATTAAAGAAAAGAAAACCCTCTATATCAGGCATACACACAGTGTTCAAAAGCGCGAAGAGAGACGTGAAACCGTTTTGGAAGTAGTATTTTTTACCTATATGCATTCAACTCTCTATACTTTCTTGATGTGTAGTTGTGGACGATGACATCACATTTCTGTCCGACCAATAGCATATCGTTTTAATATTTTCGATTTCCCTCGCATTTTCCACTTTTAAATAATTCATATTCACATTATAAAACTTTCAAATATAAGATAATTTTATATGTCACCTGTAGCAATAAAGAATGTAAATAAAAATATTTTATATGTTTGAATGATATGCATATTTCCTATAGTGTAAGCTGGCCTTCAATCACTTCTGAACAAGGTTTCAGGTGGAAGTGCGTTTTTATACATACATGCGTGTACTTGGTTGTGTATAAAAAGTACAATTATGTTTATAGGGGTATATTATGGCGTATCGAATTGTTGTACTTAATGAAATTGAAATGTCTGCACTTAAAATGCACGAGTAACAATTATATTCAACACAAACAAAAGTAGGATACACAAAATACCAGCAAGATAGTCAGAAGGTAGAAGGAGCACAGTACAATAGGCATAAGAAAGAATGAAAGTGAAATTACGAAGAAGCGACAGGAAGTCTACGACAAGACAAGTAGCGTCAGCGCAAGCAACTAGCCGGGAGCTACGTTGAAGCGAATACTGTCACCTAACGCTGTAGATATAATTGATACGAATATTATTGAGTGTATAAAATAAAAAAGAACATAATATTGACAATGTTTTGTTTCGTATGTGTGATGTGTAATAAATGCATATAAATAGATAAATCAACAACAATGAAGTAACCCACATGCCTATTAATGTCAAATTACTACTACAACTTACACAATATCAGTCTAGCAACAGAGTACAGTCAGCATGTTATCAATTGTTGCTACTGAAAACGTTTACTTGCGTGCGTGTGCGCGTAAGAGAAAGAGACAGTATATACCTGCAGAAAAGGTTTGCACAGTGCGCGCATGAACTCGTCGAGCACGGCGGTGGCGAGCGACGCTGCACGGAAGAGCGCGCGGTGATCAGGCTCGCGCGCCACCTCCGCACTAGCCAACTCACGCGCTAACTCCGCCCCGCGTCCGCACTCCGAGAACGCGTGCAACACCGCTGGTGAACGGACACAAAGCTTTATCATTACAATCCATAAAAATCCACCATTTTGGTCAAGTGCAGGTTGCCAAATTCTACACACCTTTATGAACATTATGGAGAACTCTCGGGTAGGTTTCCTCACGAAGTTTTGCTTCACTGAAGCATGTGATAATTTATTATTTAATACAAACATAATTTTAAAACTTAAGATGTGCGTGCACAATTGCAACTCGAGTTTCCCGTGCGAGAGACCTACTGTTACTTTCAAACCATTAGGCTACCACTACTTTTAGTGATATGTCGACGCTTAGTGATACACTAAATCTTAAGCCTAACAAACTTTTACTGTGTGGAGCGTGCGAAGTGAATAAACAAAACCCCCAAAAAAATAATTATTTGTTTTTTTTAAAGCACGATAAGGCTAACGAAAGTGTAGAATGTCTTGATGTGGTGGACTTTTCTTCCAACATCAAAAGCCACATAAAAGTTCCTACTATTCACTATGAGTGAAATTTATATATCTTTCATTATCAAGTCATTGCAGTGAAGGAAAATGAGTGAAAAGGTTAAATGCACGAGCGCGTGTATGCGGTCGATCACATACATGTAGCGAGCGGTTGGCGGTCCGTCCTGCACAGTTCAGCCAGCGCCTTCACTGCAGGCAGTCCCGGTTCCAGCAGCAGCTGGCGCAGCGGGTTGTATTCTTCACGAGGCATCACTAACTCTTGCATATACCTGAACAAAATCAAGTAACGAAAATTTCATTATAGTAGCATAAAATCTTTTTCACAACTCGTAAAAACTTTTTGACATGTTACAATTGAATTGTTAAAAAAATACTTTTTATCACTATCGCAGATACAAAGTTTTCCTTACCTAATGCGCAGCCTTAGCGAGCCCCACTCACCAATCGGAGTCATACCGGCAAGAGGGTACCATTCCTCTAACTCCTCACCATTCGCGAGATTCGCTAACTCTATGGTCAATTCCGCAACCTGGTTAACATAAATAAATTCCAAACATACATAGCAAAGTCATACATTGAAACTTATAATAAATTTCACATGTTATACGTTAAATTATTCTAAACTAAAACAAGTAATTTTTATAGTAAATTTATACTTCTGATTCTTTGCCGCGCTTCCCAGTATTGTGAACTGTGATAGTGAACGATGTGACATCAGGAGGGACGTCGCTGTAATAAAAAAAGACCTCAGATGAATTTGATACACATAAATCAAAAATAACATTTTATAAACAGCACATTGCTTTGTCTCTTCAGGGGGTTTGCTATGCCTATATATTAAATAGAAAATGCATTAAATTTGTATAATGATGATAGAATATTATGAGTTCGCACGAAGATGATATAAACTTTTATAAAATGTAAAAAAAAGGAAATGCGCAATTAATGACGGGACAATATTAGCATAGCTCGTACAGTCTACGTCTTTTTCCGCAGAAAAATCTACAACTATGCGTTAAAATATTTTCTACAAGACGATTATGTGAATATTTTTATGAGTTTCACATCTTATATAACGTGACTTGTGCAACGAATGGAGTTTCTCAAGTGCTTAAAAGTTAAAAACTCGATTATTTATAAATGAATGTGTGTGAAGATTCAAGAATTTGCGGTAAGGGAATCCTCCCATCATATCCGACGGTACTTGTTCATGATAGGAGGGCTTTTAGCCTGGCTAGCTACCGTCTTCCTTTTAGAATTGAATGTGAAAAGTCGTAAACCCAGTAATGAGCGGGTATTGGCGTCCATGTTGGTCGGCAATGAATATGTAACGTCGTTAGTGTTACGGAGGTCGATGCTTGTTGGCGGCTATTGACATAAATAAAATAATAAGAAAACTAGAGTTAAATGAAAATAAAGCCGAATATTCGCATACATATCAATTCATACACAAATACGGGTACTTACTCAAAAATGA
Source organism: Megathymus violae (assembly GCA_003671415.1). Classification (NCBI taxonomy): domain Eukaryota; kingdom Metazoa; phylum Arthropoda; class Insecta; order Lepidoptera; family Hesperiidae; genus Megathymus; species Megathymus violae. The sequence goes on along the minus strand of PDGT01000016.1, from coordinate 5,557,444 downwards.
ACTCGTCATCCCAATGCGGGTCGGGTGAAGGCTTGGGCTGCGTGCGTGCGACGGGCGCGGCGCCCAGCGCAAGCCGCAGGTACGGGCGCGGTGCGAGACGCGCGGGTAAACGGTGCGCCGTCACGCAGCGTACGCGCAATGCGCGCAACCACACAACGCGCGCCACCTGTTGGAGGCGTTTTGTAGAGCATCCAACTTCGGCGATAGTAACACAACATCTACTGCCAAGAACCTTTACGTGCTCAAGGCATAGTGGTCAGCGTTAAGGGAGGCGTAACATCCTAGTTTTTTTTTATTATAATTAATAGTACTTTATTGTTTTTGGTTATATCTTGTTCATTACTTTATTTCTAATGCAAGTTTTCAAGTCACTTACAATACGATGCCATTAGCTCTAAAATGACTCAAAAATAGTAGAAACAAAAATGTTATTAAATGTTATGTTAGATAGTGTAACGTTGTTATTATATCCAAAATGACGTCAACATATTCTGAACAAAAATATAATCAAAATAAAATATGCAGTCAATTTTATAGAAATTTGTTTATCAAGCCGACCGAGTGTATTTACCTTGGTGTTTACTTTACACCGGTTCATCAAAAACAGTGATTACCTTAGACTGGTGTCGCGCCTGCTGCGGCACGCACAGCGGACGCAGTGCGTCGAGCCAGGCGCGCTGCTCGGCGAGCGCGGCTGCCGCCAGGAACGTGTGCGTGGACAGACACGGCAGCGCGCGCTCCACTAGCTGGAAACACCACTCACGCTCCCACAACGACTCGTGCACCTGGATATAACGACAATCACATCATAGAAAAATGTCATACGATCATACCCTCGCACTTGAATACCGTGTGTTGCGGGTGGCACGGACAAACACAAATAATATATCACAAACACCCATGACCTGAGAACAAACATTCAACTGTCACGTAATCGTCTGCCCCGGCTGGGAATCAAACCCGGCAGCCCTCCCAATTCAGGCAGGGTCACTACCAACCGAACTACGGGGTCGTCGTGATTATAACATGAAGCGTCCACATTAAAATCCAATACCCTTTTGCGTTTTTACACGTTTTATATTTGAACTGTATGTAAGTAATGCAATCTATTAATTTGGATTTTAACTCTCTTTGGAATGTCCAAATGATCTAAACGTTTGCGAACGTATTAAGAAATTATACAATTTAATTCCATATTAACTAAAACTGTATAGTTTGGAGTACATATCGGTAGCATATTTTTTTACGTTTTTTAAAGACTATTGTTTTAGATAAATCATACATATATTTTTTTATTTCCTAAAAACGTCAATGTTTGAATTATTAGAAACTAAAAGTATTAGGATTATAACATACTATCACAAAATTCTAATTTAGGTAACCAGAATTCTAAATGCATATTTGAAGTTATTTGATGCTCATATTCACCAGGTAAAATAATTCGAACGGGACAATATTGTGAAGACGCTTACAAATAAATAAATAAAATAAACGTTTACACACTCACAGCACACTCTCACACTCGCAGGGTCACTACCAACTGGGCTACGGGGTCGTCAAAATGTCGAAATGCACCGGATATCAGATATTAATATGTAACAATGTTATAGATGATTTTCTGCACGCACAAAGTTATTTTGATTCCATTACCTGATACAAGTACGCGCATGACAGATCAATCAGTCCCTTCGGCTTCGTCCGTTTGGGCGAGTCGTAGAAATACAGGTGGGTGTCCGTCCCCTCCTGTAGTAGCACGAAATACAAAGCCTTCCATTTCTTGGCGCCTTTGTCAGATTTCTTATGCAAGTATCCTTGGTGCTTTATACCCTTCATCTTCTTCAAGCCGATCTGATCACGGCATTCTCGCAGCGTTGCATATATTTTCTCAGCGGCCGCACCGGTGGTGTTCTGCTGTGGTTCGATCGTGTGACCTTCGGCGATGAGCTGCAACACATTCAATTACAAGATAAGCACTACTTAGAACTATTTTATGTGGTAAAGAAGACCGTACACATTATGTCTTCAAGAAACTACATTGTCTATTTACCAATAAGCATAACACGAGTCGATAAGACGCTGGGCAGTTTACACATGCGTATGTACACTACCGGTCAAAAGTTTGAGACCACTATAAAAAAATTAAGAAAACAAATAAAAGTCAACATATTTAAATCATTATGAAATACAGTTTTTATTTCCATGTTATACAC
>PDGT01000016.1:5542465-5554944 GCA_003671415.1 Megathymus violae | reverse complement strand
TGCAGATTACTTTTTATCACCAATATTTTAAGAATATTTACTAATAACAAAAATCTTTTATTAGTGGTCTCAAACTTTTGACCGGTAGTGTATATGTAGTATGTAGAAGGGATTGCACTGCGTTTAACGTAAATATCGATCGATGCATCAAATTATGTCAACTGTAAGTAACATACGAAATGTGAACTTCAGGCGTGGTCAGTAGTTCGATGAGCCACCGCTAATAGAAAAAAATCGTTGAATGCTCCCTTGGTTTTGAGGACACATCAAACTCGCTACCTTTGTTATTGTTAGTTATGATAGTAGCCGTTAAATCGGAGTCCTTGTGCAGTGTCAGATCTTGCAACACTTAAGTTGACCGATCCACTCAAAGAGTTGGTGGAAAACGCTCCTGGCTTTTCGATAACAAGGAGATCGTGCAGAAACCTGCTTTGTATTGAACGCACCAATGCCATAAAGCCATAATAATAAGTGGATACCCTGCTTCCATCTTGACAACGTGTCGGTGATGCCTTATATTACAGATCCGCATGGACGGCAGTGACCACTTACTATCAGATAGCAAATCTGCTTTTTTGTCAACTATTAATATAAAAAAAGAAAATGATACTCACGGGTTGCCCTAACGTATGCCCCTCGACAATCTGTTCCTTTCTATACCGATTTATGACCGCGTCCAAGCACTCGAAAGTACGTCCGCCCATCAAATAGCGGACGCCCTTCTTCTCGATCCTGAACCTCTGGATTTGGTTGTTGATGTGGAAGAACAAGGAGTAGTCTCCGGGCGAATTGTCCGAGGGCCTCACTAGAAAGCTCCCCGGGCCGGCCTTCACCAGCATATCCACAGCCTCACTCTTGGTACAGCTGGGATGGAACCACGAGAAGACGGTGTTCGGGTCGATAGAAGGATCCAGGTCCTCGACCAATTCCCTGAATATCATTCCTTGTTCCCCCGTTCTGTATAAAAGTAAGGTTTATGGTAATTTTAAGCATTTATAAAACATGTCCTATAACTGAATACCGTCATCTTTATCAGGTTTTAAAGTGATAAATTATAAAACAAACAGATTATGCAGGCTCCAGGGTAACCTAATACAAATTATGAAACTCATGTGTTCAAAATTGGGGAACTTCTACGCTTAACGAGCATATTTTCGCAATACATATTTTCACATTTGTTTTTTAACTTCCTGAATAAAAACGTTGAAATGAAATGTATTGTTACAGCGAAAGTGTAATTTCGCTAACGTGAACTCCCCTTGTTCTCGTATTGTTCTCACGGTACGTAAGAATGCATTCGTCATACAATGCAATCACTACACCTTGACGAGCCAAGCTTGACCTCAATTGAACCCGTTCAGGAGAGCAAAACTTCAGCAAAGAATATTTATTGAGGTTACAATCTCCTAAGAAATCTACAAAACATAATTTATGCCAAAAAACCTTTATTTTTAAACGACTTTAAGGAAGGAAAAGGTTTTCAATTTGTTACAAGAACTACTGCATTTTTTTATTTTATTTTATTATTTGCCGATTTATTTATATTATTTACCGAATTGAACCTATTCCTTTTTTATTTGAGAGAATATACTTCCTATTTGGTCTCACCTAAATTTGAAGAAAAAACCTATCCGTAAGGGTCGAACAATAGGAGATAAAACCAAGAAATTCACTTCTTCAAATTGAAGTCGAAGTTACCTTGGTAAAACTTTTACTTGTTTCATTGTAATAATTTTCATAAATATAACATTATACCGTAAGAAATATAAAAGGTTAATATGTTTATTGAAGTAGCTCTTCTCACAGAAGTTCTCCCTCCTGAGCATCAGCCGCGCTTCAATAGATCTGCTTAAAATTTATAGCCTATTCTTTGATCTTCTAATTGTTTTTTATATTCTACTATATCTTTAGTTACTTTTAAAAAATCTAATTTTAGACTGAGGCAGAACTTTTAGTTTTTAATGTGACATAAAAACAATACAACGTTGACACCAAAAACATTTCTGTACCTTGTCCGGCGTAAAGTTAAAACTCTTGTTATGGAGATACTATTACAAATGTGCCGTCCTAAGTAAAGTAATACATACAAAAATTTGAGTTTCATGGGGAGCAATCTTTTGCTCATGACGAATAAATAATACAAACTTATAAATTATAGCAGTCAATTTGGCCGATAAACCCACTAGAATAAATCTGCTTGGATATAATTTTTCTAATACCCAAACTACATTCGGCAATATCAATACAGTTTGTGTACCTAAACAATAAGTCAATCAATCCGAAGTTCAATTAACTTGCCTTCGTCAAATATAAAAGACAAATTGATAAAAAAAAAAACTAAAATGTTCAGACATATTTCCGTTATAGATTCCCTTGTGTTGCGGCTGACTGAAATACAGAAATGATATCACACGCAACCAATTCCCGGAAAGGGAAAAAAATCTGTCATTTAAATGCCTTCGTCGGACGAGAAATGAAGTTCGGCAGGCGACACCACTACCTACAGAGCCATGGAATCGGCGAAAAATACAATACGTTATCCACGATCAAAAACACTAACCCAAATATACAGTGTACGTCATCTGTAAACCTGTTTAGATCGTCTCGAAGGATCAGAGTGCACTCGATGTACAATCGGTGACCCAGTAATAATGTAATTGTAAAGGTCGACGGACGCCAGCTCACGTTCTCCCTTTAAACACTAGTCCCGCCGCCGACTTTGTAACGAATACCAAGAGCCAAGAAACTAGTCGTAGGGTGTCAAGTGTATCGCTGTCCTGTAATCCCATAAGTTCACGTAAGCTTAAACTTTACGTTTGCTTAAGTAATACTGTTATACAAGATATCCGATAGCGACAATGACTTGTGGAAAATTTTAACAAGTTTATGTGTGATACTGAAACGAATATACGTTTTATATTTATTTAAAATATTACCAGCAGCACGCATACATGCAACCCTTTATAATTAATAATCGTAATAACTGTTTGAACAAGCCTAAACGATGAAGTGTGATCTAATCGATTATGTTATCTAAAATTTGACCGGTTAGACAGTTTCTAATTTAAGAACGAGTACATACATTCTAAATTTGGAACAGGTGAAAATTTAGAACACGTAAACTATATAAAACTTCTGAACAGACCGTAGACGGAACGAATTCTAACATTTGAACGAATAATGTTCTAACACTTGAACAGGTCACACATTACTGTCGACTCATTCTTGTAGCTGTAACTCTTGTAGCTGTATTTCATGATATAGACGGCAGTAAAACCTGTCCATCATCCTATCATTCTTTCGAAACCGCTCACTTATTACTTGTAATTGCAGGAAGGGCTACATAAAATATTTCTGCCCACCGACAGCTAAATTAAAACGCAATAAAGAAAAAAAAGAACTCTGTTCACGCAACTGAGATAATTACGTGGACTCCAACTGTAGCTTGCATATGATTACTAATTGGAATCAATTACATTTAGAGCACATTAACGAAATCTAGAAACATGTCGGTCTATCTTAAAGGTAAGCAGCTATCTTATAAAATAAGATCAGGTTATTTTTGCTAATGGGTGACTATATTATTAAATTACCTTAATAACTTAACAACGGTTGTCCATAAAACTAAACACTTAGTTTAATTTAAAACGTACTTGATTTGTGACTTATGAATTTATAATATTCTCAAAACAACCAAAACAAGTTGTTGTAGTCACCGTCTGCCGAAAAAGCCAAACCAAACATTTGTTCTTGGCTCTTGATTGTGATATATTATTTGTTTACTTGTAAAGCCATCCTCAATGCAAGGAAGTGAGAGGATGCGGTTATATCAACGTTAATACATATCAATACTGTCACTTTGAACGTACATATATATTGATAGCTCGTTAACATTTTGTCTAAGAATCCTGGTGAAAACTCAATTGCACTTTCACTCAAATCAAAGGTTTATTGCATACCGGTTTATTGAACCTTACAAGTTCAATTACCTTATTAATGCACCCATCAAACCAACAAAGTCTACTACCATGATTAATTGATTAATGGTAATTTAATCTATACATATAATTAAATTCCAACTGAGAAAAACTATTATTAGGGGTCTATATATGCAATATAACCCAAAACAATATTTGTTAGAACTCTTGAACGGCTTAACCGATTTCGTTTTGGTTTTCACTAATGTACTGCAGTAAACATCACAGAATATTTAAAGTTCGTTTCATTTAAATCTGTTCATAAATAAAAAAGTTATAAAATAATACATGCATTTTATATTTAACAGAACGAGAAAGACCCAGTCCAGCAACAATTTGGGTGTTTTATCGAAGCTTAAGGTAGTGATTCTGAACCGCAGCGAAGGCATTTGCTGGTGAAGCACAACTTACCTATGCGCAGTGACCCACAGCCAGCCGTCGCCCATGTCGTTATGCACGAAGAATATGTCGCCCTTCTGGAAGGTGAGCTCGTCCGTGTCCGGCATCTTTGTGTATGGCAATATGGCCACTACGCGCTGGACAATAAACATTGATAACATGTATCTATGTAATCTATATTTTAATACGTGAACAGAAAATTTTTTAACACATTTTTCTCTTGTTTGTCAGCCAATGTTTTTTAATAGATAGCTTTCGACGAGTTATAGTGTTATCAATACATATAATAATATTTAACTGATCATTTTCTGTAAAAACTATTATCAGGGGCCTTTATTAACGCAATAGAACCCAAAACAATAGTTTTTAGAATTTTCGCCTGTTTGTTTGCGCGCTAATCTCAGAAACGACTTAACAGATTACGATATGGTTTTCACTAATATATTGCGGTAAGCATCGCTTAATGTTTGTTTTGTTTCAATCCGTCCATAAAGAAAAAACTTATCTATACTGCTATATAAATCTGTTCAGCTTCTCTGTAAGTCTCGAAATAACTCAAAAACGGTTCGACCGATCGTAATGAAAATTGGTATGCAGTGAGAACACGTGTATACATAATTATATTCGGGTTCGGGTTGAACTCTTAATTAATATCCAACCCGAACGAAGTCTGACGGGGCCGCTTGTATATAAATATATGTATAATTCATAGAACGAAAAAAAATCATTCCTAAAACAATGCAAGTGCAATTTGTAAACGCAATGGGCAGTTTTTCTGATGCGAAGCGAGGGCAGTGTACTAGTCAACGCAACAATTTTGGAGACAGACAGTTATTCAACAATTATGGTCTAATTTCGACCACTAGACGAATACTAGTAAAAATTTAATAAGCCGGTATAAATTGTGTTTGTCCCAAAACCTGAGTACTGATAGAGTGGATCTGTATCGGCCCGATACCAACACACCTATTGCCTGCTCGCATTAAATAATGTGGCGTTTTGTTTGGAGATTTACATGAATAACGAGATATTATTTATATTTACTAAAAATCTATTTTATAATAATGCGGCATTCACATAAAACGATCGAATTTATTTTTCATGATACAATTTTCCTAGTAATTCATATAATTATTTTTAATGAATTCTATAAAGGAAAAATTGAACACTAGAGAGTTTTAGATGCCAATGCTGAACACTACTTGCTTGGAGGATAGGATACGAATTTATTTGCATTTTTATGTGCATTTTTTTATGTGCATTTTGTGTGCATTTATGTGCATTTATTATGTTTTATGTGCATTTATTATGTGTTATGTGCATTTATGTGCAATTTTGCGTGTCTAATCCTATCCAGTTCTCAATTCTAATATCCGATGGTCAATCTAATTATCAGCACAGACGCATTAAAGCATATTAATGCTAATTTATGAGATTAATATGTACTAGCTTATAGCCGACTTAACTAATTTATTGTGTTCAATTGTAATTTTTACTTTGTGTGCAAATAAAAAAAAAATAATAATAATAATAAATTGATTGTAACTTAAACAAAAAATTAAAAAAAAATAAAAGTAATTATTGAAATAATTAGCAAAAACGGAAACCTTTTTATCGTTGACAGGTTCAGGCGGCGGCACAGGCTCAACCAATCGCTCGCGCTTCAGGAGATCCGAGCAATGGCTGTAGAAACCAACCAATTCCGTCAAAGAATCAAACTGTCGCCCGCCGATGTAGTAGTCGCCGCACACCGCTGTGATTCTAAAGACAAAATTTGTTTTCAACGTTTTTTCAGATTTAAAACTATACAAACATTACTGTAACATAAGTCTCTTCAACTAGAACAAGTCAAAAATCCCTCCTAATAATAACTATTTTGGGTAGAATGCAATATAAAAAAGTAAATTAAACAAAGGGAGGTATTTTGTGACACAAAAATATTCGTACGATTAATCCGACTGGTGGAGTATTTATCATTTATCTGCATTATGACCTAGGACTCTTGAAGAAAACTGCCTCATCGCAGATAAAGATTATACAAGCTTTCTAAAGCGAATGGGAGACATTTAAATGATTCTCTCAACGAAACGATAAGTCATAGTAATTGCAGTGACTTTTAAAAAAATTATTTCCATATCTTTAATTTACCTAAAATGGTTGATTCCTGTGCGTCCCAAGTAGCTCAGTACATATGACCCAGGCTTTCTATCACTCTCTCGAACTGCAAATAAAATGTAATTAATCACCTAAAAATAATTAAATGATTAAGATTTATATACTTGTGTAGAGAACATTTCAATGAAACCATTTCCAATGTGTATAATACATTGACTTCATATGTAAGCGGGAATAAATTATCATGGGAATCAACATCCACTTGCCTATTGTTCACAGCAAGCAATGTTAAGCAAACTTAAGAAACAAAAAATAAACCTCACCATTGTTTGTTCTACATATCTTAGTGTTCTTATAAATCAGTATTGTGATACCCACCCAGACTTATAAAATTGTAAAACACTATTCTTAAACTGAGATATAATGAACAATAAAAAATATTACTTGGTACTCTAGATGTAGTTGTTTTAAATGGCATAGACATTGCAGCATACTACCTGCTTGTTACTACACCACCTTACATTTAATTCCAAACTACTATTTATGTAATGGAAAGACTAGTATATTTCATGTAACTTGATTGTTTAAATATTATTTATTCAACTCATTATTTAAGGATTAATGTTATGGTGTTATAGAAAACAATAATAGTATTTTCATAAATTAAAGGTATGTTTTAAAAAACACATTCTTCTGGACATAATAGCTAACTTTGCATTTAATACAAACTCCTTTATAACCCTTGTTTTGTAAGTAATAATTACGAAAAAAAGGTTACCTAAATAGCTGCCCATCTTCCCAGCAGCCCACAATCGTTCTTCAGATGTGTATCTATCAAGACGGCCATGATACCATTCAGTCTCTGGGGGTGCAAGAACTGCTTGACGCTCTCCTGTTATAAATATTGACATGTTACTATTATTGAATATTGTTATTTTTACTCTGAATTTAAGTTCAATGCAATTGCATGATGTTTTAATAATTACCAATTGAGAGTTTTTCGTAGCATTATTACAATGTCACATACCTAATCAAACACTTGAACATCAATCTCACATTTTTCTACACACATAAACTAAAAAACGTTTCCCTATTTTTAACCTAATCTTATTATATAATTTATGATAATTGAATCTCAACCTTCTACTTTTGGTTTTTAAACAATTATGAATTCAAAAATAAGTATTTTTACTTGTTTTCATTCTGATGTCATCTCATGTTCATGCTACTTCAAGATAAATGCTGGTCATATAAAATTTAATGAGCACTAATATAACAATGAAATAAAAATAATAGGTTCCGAGCTTGGAAATCTTCTTCAACTAAATTTAGGTCAATTTATAATTGGTTATATATATATATATATGTATATATGGTAAATAGAGAAATCAATAAAGGATAAATAATCATAAACATCACTTCACTAGCTGAGAAGTATTCTCCACTTGGTACATATTGTACTAATGTTTGTATAAATATTTGCAAACACATCTATGACAATCCAGCTTAATATTGATTAACATTATAGGGTCAAATATTATTTTAGCCCCACATGTTGTAATGGTAAGTTTATGAACTATAATTATTTTGATCCACAAACTTCATTCATACAATTAAATTGGACTTGACATTTGTTAAGTAGGAGTCAGATAGATTGTTCTTATGGTGACCATTATTTATGTGTGAAATTATAAGTACTCTTAACTCTTATGTAAATAATGCCAAATAGTAAGGAATAACCATGTAAAGAATTACAAGTTTGGATTGTACCTAACATGAGAAAGTCACATTCATGTTGATTTTGCTATCAAAAAAAAAACATTATTATTTAATAGACAGTTACAATTAAGTACAATAAGTCGGAATGTAGAAACAGGTGGATTAGATATTATCCAGAACAATGGAATGACTTAATGATAGATCAGAGACCAATGATAAATCAACTTAGCTTGAGATCAAATTCACCTCATCCATATAATGGCATACTAGCTTGAATTAAGTTAAATATTGAAATACTTATAGATGATTCATGTTAGAATGTGATCAATTATAAAATTATAATGAGGGGAAGTATGTTTTCACATTGTTATATTACTTGAATTTTCATTTTACAATGTATGGGAGCCTGTAATTTTCATATGCTGATATGACAGGATTAAGGAGACATAAAATAAGTAATTATAAGCTCAGAATATACATTGGAAGCTGACATCAAATTAAAAAGAAAATTGTCTTCATAAAGCATTTAAAAATACCTCACCCATCCATAACTTTCATAAGTAATCATGAATGCTTGAATTTAAATATGTTTACTCAGTAATTCAATTTGTTTGACTGAAGATGCGTTATAAATATGATCTGATATGGCAAATATTACATACCATTAGTACTAGGTCCGTCTGCTTCGTCTAGTTCTAGATCTGCAGCCAACTCTGCCATGTCAGCTCCACCATCCTCCGACTCGGTTGACGGAGAACCTAGTTTGTCCTTTATAGGGGGTCCAATCGGTGCCCCCATAGCGCGTATCAAATCAGCCATTTTTGTCACTATACACGAAATAAGATTAATTTTCGTCAGTTAAATTGTATAATGACTCATACATAATTTGCAGTCTATATAAAATAAAAAAAGATAAAGCTAACATGTTTACCGCAAGACCAAATTATTCATACACTAACTTCATTAATTTTCTGAAAAATACAAGAACAAGTTCTCTAATTACGGTTCTAAAATAAAACTGCGGCAACGGAAAATAGTTTACCTAAGTTAAATTCAGTAATGCAAAAAAACAGGTTTATATTATAAACAAATAACACATCTTTTTTATATGTTATACAAAATACGCCCGTCCAAATCCGTCTGGACTATAATGAAATCAAATCACTACCACAGTTTAGTTAGACACGCAGACTAGTTAGAGTCACAGATTACTATAATTGTAGCTAGCTACGTTACAGTTGTTAGACACATAAATTACTTTTCTGTATAAACTAGAGATAATAGTACATCGGTGTAGAACTACACTACTAGGAATATGTAATAGTTTAAAGAGAATATAGTACTGAGACATGGAAGCGGTTGATCCAAGTTTTTATCTTTAATAAAAGTCAAATTATTTCGAAGGCTTTTGAAAGACAAACTACATCATAAGGATGGATCCTTTCACTAAACGACACAAGAGAAGAAAAATATAGTGCGTTTTGGTCTCCTCAAATTCCTAGAACATCTTTTCACAAACAACCCAACAGTGCACGACACGACACGTTAGTATTACGACAACACACTCTACGTTGAAAACACGCATCAGAAAGACATAGAGATAATAATACCACAACTGTAAAATGAATACTAGAGTGACAATAACATAACAATTCGGATATATTACGATATGCTTTGTTACACATATTGATTAAAATTATATTAAGAGCTTAATGCTCAGTGTTAACACTGGCATGTTGTGAGATGTCTTGATATTGTATGCTTGATATGCGTATATCACAGAATGTAGCGGTTTTTGTTAAAAATATAATATATATAGCATAAGTTAGTCTTTTCACTTTGCTACTTAGAACCAAAGACCGCTGGTTCACTATCTACCCATATTGTAATCCCAAATTTTGATAGGAATAAATGGAAGCGAAGCATTTTTTAATTCAAGCGTATTTCCCAGAGTGTACTAAATTTTTATTTCCTTTCTCTTTTTAACTTTATATTTATTATATAATGAAATTGATATATCATATTTTAGAATTATATTGAATATTTTCGAAACATAAAATTTTAACTGTTTACCATCGGACATTATATATTTTTAAATCGTTATTTCAACCCAATCACTTAAAACATTGTCACAGTAAGACTGTAAGAATGACCAACAAGCTAACCGTATCTGTCTCAGGTTATAAAAGACAAAAATCCTGAGTATCAGTAAAAGTTTAAAAGATATAAATATTTTGCTGCAATTTGAACCCCTGATCTCAATTTTAAATAAATTTTGTTAATCTTCCTTTGTCTGTAACTGAAATATTTATACATACTTTGCTCTTCCGCTTGAATCATTTTGTTTTTTTAGGTTTTTAAGTACTGTTCAGGTTTGTTAGTTACTTGCAAACCTGATATAAGTCAGTTAGCAAATAAGATATTAAGACCTTTTATTATTATTATTATTATTAATTATTATTATTCTATTTTAATAGATTTTAAAAGATTAAAAACAGGTAATGTACATAGTTCGTAAATTATTAAAAAAACGTGGTAAAACTTAAAATACATTTAATACATTTCGATGAAAAAAAATTTTCAACCTATATTTTTAACGATAAAAGAAAGTATGTATATAGACAAATAATAAAACCGTTCTTGATGTTGTGTTTTATGATACGTATTAAATAAAAATGCATTTAGATAAATATACAGTAATTTAAGTAATATTTATCATAAATCCATCATTTTACTGTTTACTTTTTATAGTACCTTTCGTTTAAGCCCTAATTAGATAAATTCGACATTTGTGACAATCGCGGATTTTCCCAATATAATGCTAATTCATGTCGAACGATATAGAATAAAAACATTATCGGTGCGGGCGCTTCATGCCACGTTACGACACACTAGTGTATTCTCTCTATAAATATTCTGTGGTTGGTAGAAACTAATTCTTTTTCATCTACTTTTTACGGGTTACTCTTTGTATCCACCAGTGACGATCTAACCATAACCACCATTTTATTTCTGCGAGTTGCTGAGTATAGTCGAGTTTATCCCGTTTAGTTTAATTATTGTTTTAGATTAAAAGTAAAATATTTCGAAACATACAAGTGTTAATATTAAATTTCATTCCGGATAATTGTCCATTTATAGAAAGCTGTAAGTATTGTTTATAATGTTTTATTTTAAAATGCTGCATTGCACCATAATTCATGCGTGCCCAATGCGCAATCTTTCGATCGAACATTCGGGTCATGGCGACGACGCCATTTTGTGAACGTGATTGTTCTTTGTCTGCTTTCAATTTTGTAGTGTCATTCTATCCAATACTCTTGAACATACATAAATCAATAGTGAATATTTTTTACATATATCCTAAATTGTTGTTTCAGATATTACAAACACTAAAATGCAAATTTTTGTGAAAACATTAACTGGTAAAACCATCACCTTGGAAGTTGAACCATCTGATACGATCGAAAATGTAAAAGCTAAAATTCAAGACAAAGAAGGCATACCTCCTGATCAACAGCGATTGATTTTTGCGGGCAAGCAACTGGAAGACGGTCGCACTCTATCCGATTACAACATTCAAAAAGAATCCACGCTGCACCTCGTGCTTCGTCTGCGTGGTGGGATGCAGATCTTTGTTAAGACTCTTACTGGCAAAACCATCACTCTTGAAGTAGAACCATCTGACACCATCGAAAACGTGAAAGCCAAGATTCAAGACAAAGAAGGTATTCCTCCAGATCAGCAACGCTTGATCTTCGCAGGAAAGCAACTCGAAGACGGTCGTACACTTTCAGACTACAATATTCAAAAGGAATCTACTCTTCACCTCGTTTTACGTCTACGAGGAGGCATGCAGATTTTCGTTAAGACACTAACGGGTAAAACCATTACTCTTGAAGTGGAGCCTTCTGATACTATAGAAAATGTTAAAGCAAAAATTCAAGACAAGGAGGGTATTCCACCAGATCAACAAAGGCTTATTTTCGCCGGCAAACAATTGGAAGATGGCCGTACTTTGTCTGATTATAATATCCAGAAGGAGTCTACCCTTCATCTAGTATTGCGGCTTCGAGGTGGCATGCAGATCTTTGTAAAGACTTTAACTGGCAAAACCATAACTTTAGAAGTTGAGGCATCTGATACTATTGAGAATGTTAAGGCGAAAATCCAAGACAAGGAAGGAATTCCCCCAGACCAGCAACGACTGATCTTTGCTGGCAAACAACTGGAAGATGGTCGCACCCTGTCCGACTATAACATCCAGAA